>CATIWK010561561.1:0-16541 GCA_949634005.1 Mallotus japonicus
ATTAATAATATTGTTAAGTAATGAATCTTATTATTAAACTAATTAATGTGTAGACAAATACTAATGAATTTGTAGGCAATTACTAATGAATGTGGGCTAAGTTCATAAGATAAAATATGTAAATTCATTGATTTTCACATACAAATTCATATATATATTAATACATTAAATTAATAATATTAATTGATAATATTGTTAAGTAATGAATCTTATTATTAAACTAATTAATGTGTAGACAAATACTAATGAATTTGTAAGTAATTACTAATGAATGTGTAGGCAAATACTAATGAATCTGCAGGCCAATACTACCGAATATGGGCTAAGTTCATAAGATAAATCATGTATATTCATTGATTTTCACTTGCAAATTCATTTATTTTCACCTGCAAATTCATTGGTTTTTTGAACCTGAGCTATTTGGTCCTCAAGGAGATGAATTACACATTACAACCGAAGGCTAGGCTGCTCCTAAATATATAATGGGTGGTAATACATGTTCATTTTTTTTTTACTAATTAATTGCATGCAAAATCTATGTTCTCACTTGATAATTATGAGCGATGTGTTCAGTTTTGGGGTGGTACTTCTTAAGCTGTTGACGGGTAAGCAATATGTGGACAAGAATCGTCCACCTAGAGAGCAAAATTTGGTTAAATGGGCAAGACCCTTGTTGAAGGATCACCATAAATTTGGTTAAAACTCAGAGCTGGAAGAATACCTGATTGTTTAACGATAAAAAAAAAAAAAAAAAAAAACGTGTTTTTATTTTACACACGTGTAATGGATTCTGATCCATATTACTAACATGAACATGGGTTCGTGATATAAGAACTGCTTGTTGTAATAGCCTTATTACATGTATTGACTTTGTGGAAAAGATGTTATTTTTTCTTTTAATCTAATAAATATCTTAAGTTGTTCAAAAAAAAAAGCACACAATTTAATGATGGCTAAAACTTTGAGTAATCATATGATATCTAATTTTAATTTTTGTGTATCTATATAAAAGAAATTATAACCTAGATTAGTACTTATTTAATAATAGTCATTGATGTATATTATAAATATTATATATATAGAATAATCAATAATTATAATTAAATAAAAATTAATCTAATAATTTTAATTTTATTTATTTAGATATATATATCTATATTATAAAAAATCCAAATAAATAAATGGAGTCTTTATAAAAACTTTTATCTAACACATTTTTTTAAGTCATAATGCATGTAAAATAAATACTGGGCAATTGTTGTCACTTACCACTCAGTGTGACAAGGAATAAAACAATTGTAAATCTTGATGATCTAAGCACCAAAAAAAAAAACAATTTTAAGAAAATAATAATAACAACTTGAATTTTTTTTTCCCCCTCAAAATAGTCCCATCAATAGCTAAGCATCTTCCTCTCATGTACAGGTCCAAATGGCAAATAACTCACCTTCTTCCCTTTAATTTAATCCAAAATTTACATCATCAAACAGCTATAAACTCACCTAATTTTGGTTATACAATGCCTTAAATTAAGGACAAGATAAGGTTAATTATCAGTCCAACTAATAATTTATACAAGAATAGAGAAACATCCAACTTTAAAGAAAAGAAAGGAATCACTATTTATATTTTTCTTAACATTTACTCAAAACAAAAACAAAATTTTTATTTGATAAAAATTTAAACACGAAATCTTTCATTGAAAATTTATTTTTTTTTTTATAAAAATTTAATAAAATTTTACACTATTAAACTAATTCTTTGAATTAATTTTCATTTTCTTTAATTACTCAACAATTACCATAAGAAATGAGAAGCACCATTTCGTTTTCAGTAAACCACCACCACAAACAAAAGCCACCGAATCTAAAGTCTTTAATGAATTGTCATTTTCTACAACAATTAATTACTACTAATTTATGGTTATCATTTAATGGACATTTTGAATTAGTTTACTAGATTTGTGGATAAGATTGCTTGGTGCAACACCATGCTTTTTCAATATAAATATCATTTTAGTCTATAGTGCCCACAATGATTTGAGGCATGGAAGTATTAGAAGGAGGATTGGCCAAAAAAACAAGTATTATAAGGGAGGAGAAAAACTTGCCCAACAATATAATGGTAATTTCTTATAAGATATATTGAGATAAAAAATCTAAATTCTATTTAAAAAGAGAAAACTGTCTATATTATACAGTTAATTATCATATAATTTTTATATTTACTAAAAAAAGGGAAAAATAAATAATTTTTTCTTAATCCTCTCTTTTCCCACCATTTTAGTTCAAAAAAGAAAAAGAAATTCCATGTCTTTTAATCTTAACATAAATATTGAGAATTATGTAGAAAAAAGAAAAGCTACAAGAATAATAATAAAAAAAAAAAGAATGTTCCATCAATGCTAAAAGATGCTTCCACCTAATTTTGTCATTTACTTAAAGCTCGACTATCTTTATCTTCATCTATATATATATATATATATATATTGTAAGGTTGTGATCTCATATCCCTTAATAATTGAGATGACTTAGAAAACACACAACAATTCTTTTTAAGATTAGGCACTAATAACTCTAGAGAATTCTTTTCCAAATTATAACTATTCAGCTTACACTACACTACTCTAGAGAATTCAAAATCCCTTCACAAATCACATAACCCCTTGGTTTTGTGGTTTGATCAAATTGTTTTTTTCTAATTATAAATTAAAGGGAAGGAAAAAAAAAAGAACTCAGAGATCAAAATTTCTACTATATTTATAGAAATTTAGACGTTAGAATTAGGCTAAAGCAACACGGTAATTAGGTTATTTCTTGATTTACAAGTTTTAGTAGCCATATAAATTTTTTTGAACAACTGAAAAATTAAACGGAGTGAAGAATTAAACCTATGACCTCACCTTATAATATCCATCACTTAAACTACTAGACTACAAAAAGAAGGACAGTGGTCATATATATTTTTGAATTATTGAATTTAGGTGATAATTAAAGAAACAAAAATAAATTAAAAAAATAAAAAAATATAAACCAAAGAAGACCCATCTCACCATATTAATATACTTAATTAAACAAGATGAATACACTCAAAAGATAATGAGAAAAATTAAAAAGAAAAAAGAAAAAAAGAAAAAGGCATAGAACAATGATAAAAAGATAAGGATTTTGGATAGACACAGAGCGACACCAACTTTCAAATACACAGGGATTGAAAAGACACCCTTCACCATAAAATGTTCTTATTATTTACAATTCATTGGGCCTTTTTTTCAAAATTTTCTTCCATCTAAAAGCCATTGACATAGGCTAAAGATAAAAGATAAATTTTGATAAAAAAAGAAACCCTTCAAAGAAAAGACCCACTTGCATGCACCATCCATTTCTTATTCTTCTCAAGCATCATCATCATCGTCATCAATATCACCACCCATTTTTTTAATTATTAAAGATTAAAAAAAAAAAAAAAAAAAAAGCCTTAAGCATTGCTCCTGAATGATCCTAGAGCTTTAATGGCTGCTGCTCTAAGAATATATTGGTGGTAGAAAGCAGCAATGGCAGCTCCAATGAATGGTCCAACCCAGAAAATCCACTGTAAAATATTATTATTATAACAATTAAAATCAATCAAAATTTTTAAAAAATATGAAATATATATATATATTTATTTTCTATAAACAAGTGTATGTACAATTTTGTACCTGATCATCCCAGGCCTTTTCTTTGTTGTAGATAACAGCAGCTCCAAAGCTCCTAGCAGGGTTGATGCCAGTGCCAGTAATTGGGATTGTAGCAAGATGAACCATGAACACAGCAAATCCAATAGGAAGAGGAGCCAAGACCTTAATTAAGAAAACAAAAGAAATAATTAATAAAAAAAATATTAATCAACCCACTTAAGCTTGCAGTGGGTGTAGTTGGTGCAATCCAATTGGCACCACTTTATAAAAATATAACCATTAAAATAATGTTACAATTGTATTATTTACTTTATAATTAAATTAATTATCAAATATTTTGCCTTATGAGATATACAATATTAGAATTTATTTATTAATTTGTCAACAAATAAGGAAAATTTTACCTTTATCATAGTCTTAAAATTAAATTTATAATTTTTTAATATTATGAAGAAAAATTTTGCTATTTAACGATTCAATTTTCAGCAGTTAAAATTTATTATTTGCGTTTGAAAATTTTTAATTCAACTGATTTATAAAAAAAAAATGCTAAATAAATGTTACTATTTTATGTAATTAAAATTAATAAAGAAGCTGATAATTAAATTATAATAAAGCATCAAATAATTAAAGGGTTTTTTAACATTTTTCTAAAGCTTGGTGGTGTCAAAATCAAGAACCTAATCAAACTTGAATAACAAGTTGTAGTGAGTAGTAAGTAAAGTCACCAAAAATCAAGATCTTGAGATGAAAAAACCCAACAAAATCAGCAAAGAAAACGACCCACATGAAATTTTAACAAATAAATGGTATCAAAATTAAATGAATCTAAGTGTAAGCACCAAAAAGTTAAATTTAATGACCCAAAACATAAAATGAAAGAATTGAAGTACTCACAGGAACATGAGAGTCTCTTGCATTTCTCTTAGGGTCAGTAGCAGAAAAGACAGTGTAGACAAGAACAAAAGTACCAATAATCTCAGCACCCAAACCAGTTCCTTTGTTGTATCCATCAGCTAGCTCATTTGCTCCACCTCCATACCTGTTGTAGTAAGACTTTTGGAATGCCTTCACCAGCCCACACCCACAGATTGCACCCAAACACTGTGCTACCATGTATCCAAGGGCTCTGATTAGTGACACCTTCCGTCCCAAGAACAGACCAAGGGTCACTGCTGGGTTGATGTGTCCTCCTGTGTACAGAATGCAAACAATTACATATTATTTTGCATGCACCTAACCTATATATTTAAAAATATTTTTTAAATTAATTTAAATATTTAATAGTTTTATTTTTATTTATAAAAATGTAATTTAGAAAATCAAACATATTTAACGTTTTTAAAACTATACATGCAATTTATATGAAAAATAAGCAAGCACAAAACCAAGAAAAGTTAAAAGGAAATAAAAAGAATAGAAACATGAAATTTTCGCTAGAAACAAACACTTAATTTTCTAGGAAAATAGATATGTAGGATGATACAGTTAAGAAGAAAACATACCAGAAATACCAGCAGTGCAGTAAACAAGAATAAAGATCATGCCACCAAAAGCCCAAGCAATACCAAGAATACCCACACCACCACAAGCATCAACACCAGGTTTGTTAGGATCAACTGTGCTTTTGTAACCAATCACAGTTAAAACTGTGATATAAAGGAAAAGAAGGGTAGCAATGAACTCAGCAATAAGAGCTCTATAAAGCGACCATGAAGTCAGTTCATCAACATCAATCAATGGTGCTGGTGGAGGGTCATGGTAATCTTTCCCAGAGAATTCTCCTCCTCCAGCAGCCTCTTGAACTTCAACATCTTTTCCCATGTTAATTAATGCTTCTTTTGTTGTTACTTAACTTCTGCTAGTGATGATGAGCTTGATCAGAAGAGAGAGAGAAAGAGCTCTAATTATTTTGGTTTGTGGGAAGAGAAGTGAGTGTAGAAGGGGCTATTTATGGAAGAGAAGAGAAAGAGTGCGCTGATGAACAATGATTAAGAGCGATTATGTAATGTTTAATTACATAATTAACTATTTTCAAAAAAAAAAAATTACATAATTAATTTAATTTTTAGCCGACCAAGCACCCTTTTTTTCATATTAATTTTCGTATGGCCCCCACCATTATTACCTACAACGGCTCTTCTCTCTCTCTCTATATATATATATTAAGCTTTTTTAATAATTATTATTATTGACAATATTTATCACTAATGGTGATTAACGCATAAATAAAAATGGTTTATGAGAGTGTTTGTTACCCAATTTTAAGTCTAGACAACGGTCATTTAAGCTAAATTAAGCACACATTTGGTAGCCAGCCAACGGTTCATAATTTTTTGTTGGATCCCTTTTTGGGCATTAGTTGGTAATTTGTTTAGTCTTTTTTGTTAACTCTAAGAGCTAAGTTCAATTTTTCTCAGAAAAAAAAAATTAAGTTCAATTCTATAAAAAAAAATTGAGACCAATAGATGAGTTGGTAGGCATTGTATCACTTAAGCAACATCTCAGCTTTAAATTATGAGATATTCACATTAAATTAGTTATTGATAAATTTTTACCATCCTTATAATTTTACCTAATTGTAAATCAATGTTTAGTAATTCTGAATGTTAATAGTTCAGACCTATAAAAAAAAAGTTCAATTAGTTTTATTAAAATTCTAAAACTAAACTATTATAAATTTTTCTTTTTTCTTTTTTAATAATTATTTTTTATTAATACTTAATAGGAAATAAAATAATTTTAATATTAATGAATTGCATAATGTAAAACAATTTTTTTTAAATTAAATAAAAATTAATTTTACAAATTAACAATATGAGTACTTCATTACATCTTAAAATATCTTTAAACAAATTATTAAATTATTTTTCACTATTTTTAATAATTATTTCAATTTCAGCAAAGTTGACTATATTTTTTGTTAATTTCATGGGCAACAAGCTAGAAGAAAAGAAAACTAATTAAATAATAATATAAGTTCGAAAATGTTTAGGCAATTTCATTCTATGGTTTCTTCCCAACGTAAATCATGATTTATTTTTAAAAAACAATGTTAGGTCTTGTAGAAATCTTGGATTTCTTCATGGCATCTCAAAAGTAAATCATAATTAATTGAATTTTACTTACAAGATGTCTGTGGATTTCAGAATAATTTCCATAGGTTGTTCAAGAAAAAAGAAATAAAGATGTGCTTGAAATATATAGTAAGGTTTAAGGCTTTTTAACTTGCTTGATTGACATCATCAATTAATAATTCATGAATTTCATAATTATCTCATGAGAGGAAAAATATTTAAAGAAAAAAAAATGAATAAATAGTGATGAATGTGATTGACATTAATGTTACAAAGTTGTAACATTTAAGCCTATTCTTACTTGTCTTACAATAAATGTAAAAAATACAGTACATATTGACATCATCAATTCTTGTATCTTACAATAAGGTTGATAAAAGTCTCAAATGATCTAAACTCATCTAGTGTATTCTAAAACACAGGAATAATTTTACAGTTGAAATGTGATTTTTGGTGACTTCAATTCATTCTTTTTTTTTTCTTGTATTTTCTGCATATGTCATCTTGATCACTTTCTAACAAAGAACCCTCCCTTGAAATATTAAATTTTGGTGGAAATTAAGGCAGCTGTCAGCTATTTCTTGGCTTTGCAGGATCAAGAAACCTTTAACTTAAAAAAGAAAAAAAAAATACTTTTACATAAAACATAAATTATAATATATGTAATGACGTTAAATTTGATCGCCATTATAATCCTTTAACTTAAAAAAATTATTTTTACATAAAACATAAAAATTAAAAAATAACCAACAACAACTATTGAATCAACTCGTAAACGTTATTCTCGATTAAATAATATTTTGAACTCAAATTAAGTGTATATAATCACGTTAAATTTGACCGTCTTTATAATTTTATTCAAATCAAACCAATTTAATTATGATTTACATTAAAAGAAAAAGAAAAGAGGCATTATTTTATATTATCCAAGAAAATTATAATATATTTTGATTCCAAGAATTGATAAAATATTGGTATACAATGTTGTCATTTTGGTGGCTGATGATAGTTTTGCCAGATAAACTTAACTGTACACAAACCAAAAAGCTAATATATATAATTAATTAATTTTGGTGGTTATAATAATACAACCCTTTTATATGGTCTTATCAAAATCATAATTTTATAAGGCTATGAAATGCATGTAGTTGTTATTCCAAAAAAAAAAAAAAAAGAAATGCATGTAGTTGCTTTTTATCATTAGTAGAACAGCTAAACATTATCAGATTGTAATCTTTTTTTGTTTTTTCTCTTAACCTCTCTGCTTCATTTTCTTGGCATCCAAATGATATGGGGCTATATAGCTAAGATTGCATGTGAGAAAAAACTAGAAACATTGATATATTGATCTGTCCAAATTATGCAAAGATACACTTCCATAATTATGTATATTGTGTAGCTTAATAAGAGTGTTTTTTTTTTTTTTTCTATCATCCATCAAAGTTTCAAATTTGAAATTTAATTATAAGAAAATACGTTTTTTTTTTACATATAAATTTATTAGTCATGATATAATTGGTTGAACTGAAAAATATATTTAATATGGTGTGCAAAGTTTGACAGATAAATATAAAGATTTTTTTTTTTCCCAAATCATCGGTATTTAGAGTTTATTAAGTTCTAACTAATCTAGTTCGATTTGAATAAAACCACAAGAGTGACAAAAGTTTCTCAATAATTAATTTAAATATTTCTGCATACATCACGATTTGAACTCGATACATCACTTAAAAAAACAACTTCTATCAGCTGATTCGAAAAGTTGTTGGTATATTATTTTGTTAATAAAAAATGTAATTATATTGTTTTAGAAGAAATATAGCTTACAGACATTACTTATTAGAATTTCCATCCAATCATTGAGTTTTATTTTTATTTTTTGATTCCTCAAGGAGTAGTTGTGAAATTATTGCCTTGAGGAATTTTGATTAATTAAATGGAAGCCAGCTAGAGCTAGTTTTATAAATCATCACCAAAGGCTTTTGGGGGCCAAATAAATTAAATTTATAACATTTTAATTATCACTATTAAAAGAATTTTATCAATGCGATTAAATAATGACAAAAAATTTCACAACAATAAAAAATTTTTGGTATATTTTAATTATATTCTTATTTTATATTATCTTTTTATTAAAATATATTTTTAATTTTTTTGAATGAATCATTCACATCTTTTTTCTAAAAAAATAAACCTGAAAATTCCACGTTGAAGATTTGATTAATAAAAGCTTAACTTATCAAATGGCTGCATGTACAGAGCTTGATACCCTTATAAGTTATAACAATGGTTACAGCTTGACACTTTTCGCTTAGTTGCAGAAAAGAAGCAAAGTCTCTAGTTGAAAAAAAAAAAATTTTTTTTTTTGACAAGTTGATATATACAATTTCTACCATTAATGATTTTAAGCATATAGCTATAATTCCTTTATCGTCTGAAAATTAAATATATACATGCTTTTTGAATCTGCTGAATTTATTTAGTAGTAATTTCATAATTTTAAAACTACTAGAAACCGTGTTAAAATTTATAAATTAACTAGTTGTGATTCTGCGTTTCGTGCGAACTGTAAATAATGTATATATTTTAAAAGAATTAATTGAATAATTTTAATAAATTAAAACTACAATTTATAATCAAATATAAAAATGAGAACTTAAAATGTTAATAATTTTATTGTATTATTTTATGTTTAAAGTGTATATATAATTGAATAAATAAAATAAAAGAAAAAATATAAAATATTTGAAAAATGATGTTTTAATTAGAATAAAAGATATGATTTTTTATATAAAAGAAAATTAATATTTTAGATGTAATAGAATTAGAGTGTTTTACATAGAATAGAATATATATATTCTAAAATAAAAATTTTGTATTTATTATAGAAAAATATTATGAATTTTAATAACTCAATGTATAAACTTTTAAGGGTGAATGTTGAATTATAAAGAGGGATGTTTGTCAAATTTTGAACATAATAACTTTAAGGCTTAACATTTAATATATATATATATATATTTTGGGATGATAAAAACTATTTGTAATAGAAAATCTATTCAATGCGAATATTATAGATAAGTTGAAGATGTTAAAAACTACTAACGATGTCCACGATTGCTTTGTCTAGTGGTTAAAACCCTAGCACGAACACCTACAGGTCTCAAGTTTGAGACATGCGTCCCTCGTTTGTATTTCCCCCTCCCCACTATTTGTATACTAAAAAAAACTACTAACGATAGAATTTAGTAAAATTTAATAACAATTTTTAATTGCCAGCCACCGGTTATTATTTGTTTAAAATTGCGAGCAACTATAACCATATACCTCCAAATATTATTATAAAAAATGATAACTAAAAATATTATTATAAAAAATAATACATATTTAAAATTAGGAAAAAAAAACACAAATCCTTTTTTTTTTTTGCTTATCCCTTTATTTAATTACAATTAGTTTGTTTTTGACTCAGTTTTATGTACATCCATCCAAACTAAATTTTTTAATTTAAATTAAAAATTTGTCCTTTTTCCTCCTTTTTCTATTTCCATCTCCATACATCCAAGGTGGAGGGAAAATCTCTCAATTTCTTGCACCTCTCCTTACAATTCTGTTAGAATCCCACATTGAAAATATACAAACCAATTAAAGGGTATATAAATCATAAGGCCCAACTATCCAAATAACTAGTTCTAGTCTTTTGGTTATGGTTGGGCCCAAATCTCTAAAGCTCATCTCTCTCATTCGTGGGCTACTCATTTATTTCAGCCCAATTCTATATTCTCAAATTCTGTTAAATTCTACTTTTCTCCAATTTACTCTTCATGGATTCACCTTTCCTCCCTTTGCTTACAATCAAATGCACTTCCCTATTTCGATCAATAATAAACATATCATTAGCGACAAGTTTTAGTTTTTTTTCGAATTATACAAAATATACACAGATTAAAACAACATATACTCTTTCACAAAATTACAATAATTTTATAATTACGTGCTAATTCATATAATGATAAATTTTAATTTAATAGTACCAAAATCATTGTTAAAGTGATAAACTTTTAAATTTCAATTAATTAAAGTCAATAAAATATATTGTTGAGTAGCCATCTAGTAATAAAATATTAATTATGAATTCAATACCTTCAAAACATTTTTAATTCACAAAAGTGCAATAATAACGATAAGGAAGAAGATGTGCATGAAAAAATAGTAAATTAAAGAAGGATTGAATAAAACTTTATCAAAAACTTAAAATTAAATACATGTGGAATAAAAACTATATAAAAGAGCCGACCACTATATGATGTAGAAAGCTAAATGAATGTATATTTTGATCAATGGTGATGTGATGAATGAACCGACCCAATTGTTTCCACTCTAGGCCTTATCATTTTACAATCTATATTTTTTATTTTCTAATCATATAATAATTAATTATTAACATTCTTTTTTTTTTTTAATTTAGATGCAAATAAGTCCATAGAGTTGCTTTATTTGAATTTAATTAGATTGTGGCTAGAAGGATCACCACTTGTCAAAATTCCAAAACCTACAAAATAAACTCTACAATAAAAGTTGAAGAAATTTTTTTTTTCTATCTACCAAATTCTGAACATAATAATAAAAGTAATAAAACTTTTTTAATAATTAATTTAATATAATTTAATTGTATATATTGTAATTTAAAATTAAGATATTAGTAAAAATAAAAATGAAAATTAATATATTGTATATGTTATATAATTAAAATATTGATAATTATTGGTAAAAGAAATAAAAAATTAGGTAAATGTCATTTTAATTTGGCTTCGTAAGCTTAATAGTGACCCATAATCGGTCGGCGTGGCATTTTTCTTCTTTAATTTTAAACCTTAAAATTAGGTCATATTATTTCATGCGGTTTTCCAACATGACTCCATAGCCACAAGCTTTAAACCACGTTCACTAGAAACGAAGAATCTTTGACAATTATAACTTTTACTGTTGTTTGTGTTGTTCTTTTGTGTTTGGATGTTAATTAGGTCCAACGTAGGGTGTCAAAATGGGAAATAATGTTTGGTCAAAAAAAAAAAAAAGGTAATAATGCGCGAATAATTAAACAAATACATAAAATTAGTGGACTAAAGTTGTAATTAAATGGATTTGAGTCAGAAACGAATTAATCTATTTATAATAGGTTTAGATCATATTATATCGCAGATTAATAAGTGAATTCGTTACAATCTGTTTAATTATATGTGTCGTATTGGATCGTATTAATCTGACACGATTATTTAAAAATCATATAATTTATTATGATTTTAAAAGGTAAAGATAAATTTGATTTGTTCAGTCAATCAATTTTTTTTAAATATAAAACTGAATCGAATTGAACTAAATTTCAGTTTAGTTCAGTTCAGTTTGATTCTATAATTAAAATTTTGAAAATATATAACCGAACTAAACCAAATTGGGTCGGTTCAATTAGATCAGCACTCTTACACACCCCTAATCTCTTCCATCACTAGTGCGGCAATTGAAGATAATTAGTTAATTAATAGTCTTGAACTTACACGAAGCATTGAAATTTGATCAAAATATTGTACAAAGAATAATATTTTATCTTGTTGGAGCCCTATAGGGGTGAAAAGGGCTAATAAAAGTTTAGAGAAAAAATTGAAAATTAAAAGAAAAATAAGAGGTAATTTAGGAAAAAATAAATATGAACAAAAACAAAAAGAAGAAGAAGAATTGACACAAAGAATTTAAGGAGTTTGATTTCTTAATGAACCTATGTCTCCACCTAATTTATCCTCAAGTTATAATTTTCAATCACTCATACCAATTTTTATTCCCAAAATTGATTACAAAATAGTGTTTTCAATGGCTCGCACCAAACCTTACAACAATGAGTTTTATAGGCTCATTCAAAACCTTTTATCAAGTGTTTTCAAGGCTTTTACTTAAATCTTCCCACAAGAGTTTTCAAGTGTTAACTCAAAACCTTTACAATATATGTTTTTCACAAGGGCTCAACATTAACTCAAGTTGATTGATCCTCACTAGCCCTTTTCTTTACCTCAAGAAAGTGTAGAAGAGAGAATTCTATCAACTAATCACACATTCAACTCCCACTAGGTGGGTAAATATAAACTCAATAATTAAGAGTTTGTTTATAAGAAATAAATATATAAAAAAACAATGTGAAAGAAGTTAAGTTTGACTCAATAAGTTTTTTTTTTTTTTTGACAAATGACTCAATAAATTTTCATAATAAATATATGAGACTTTTTCATAAATATAAAAAAAAAAAGGAAAACATTTTCAAAAACATGGTGAGCTAATAATTTTGTTTCATAACTAACTATAAAAAGAAAAAAAATTTCAAAAATATGGTATTTCATTCTTCTTCTTATCTTTCTTTTCATTCGATTTTTTCTATTTTTTTCGAAACTCCTTACCTTCTCTGTCTATTTTTCTTTTTTATCTCATTATTTTTTTCTACTTTTCAATACATTACATTTAATAAACCCATAGCCAGCTCCCTTCCTATTGTTTTTAGTTGCTCCATTCTGATTAGATTTTGATTCTTTTTTATGGATGATAACTGGATTTGAGAACTCCCTTTGAACCCTACACACGTGCTCATGAAAATGAGGTCAGAGGGTGGAGAAATCCCCACAAACACTTTGATGTCTAAGTTTGTAAAGATCTTGAGAATGGCAAAATGAATGCTTATGGAGACGTGTATACATGATATTAATGATGTGCGAGAATTAAAAAGTTTATATAGAGGCGTGAATCAAACCTTGTTAACATAGGATTCCTTATTCAGGAAGGGTTTTAGTCTTCTTAATTGAGAAATAAATATAATTTCAATATGGAATTAGGAATAAAATAGTTTACCTTCCCCTTTAAGGATTTGTATTCCTTATTTGGATATTTCTTTAGGGACGATAAATTCAGACACAAATATCTGAACAACACTTGGGGGACTCTTGATACCAAAACAACCAGAAAAATAACCACTACAAAACAACCTCATAAAATATAAAGTTGAAGCAATAAAAAGACAAACAACAGCCAAAACAACCATAAAAACATTGTACAAGTAAATAAAAATTAAAAATTAAAAAAAAGAAAGAAGAAGGAGAGAAAGAAAAAAAATAAATAGAAAATAAAAATAAGGGAAGAATCAAGTAAAATTGAAAAAAAAAAAAAAACCACCCGTTTGAAAACAAAACAAAACTTACCGTATATATATTTGAAAATATTTTGGTTAAATAAAGTGTAGGGTGTAATTTTCCTTAAATTTTTTTAGAAACTAATTATATTTGTTATCCTTTTCTTGTTTTGTTGGGAATTTTAAAGATTTTATAGAGATGTAAAACATCTAAAGCGTTGTTTAGTTCATATTTCAAAATCGGAATCGAAATGAAGGGAAATCGGAAATAGAATGAAAATTTTAACAAAATGTTCGTTTTATAAGGGAATCGATATCGAAATTAATCTTATTTATATACAAAAATATATTAAATAATAATTAGTGTAAATTTATATATTTTATTTCATTACTTCAAAAAATATTATATTTCATAAATTTTCAGAACATATGATAATATTTGAAATTTTGATTAATTTATAATTAATTTGACTTGATTTTATGAGAATGGAAAATTATTTCTTACCCTTATAAGGGGAATGCCATTCAAATGCAAAATTTTAATGAACTAAGCACTAGAAATCGGAATCACTCATTTCAATTTCGATTCTATCTTTATTTTTTATGAAACAAAGACCAATAGATCTAAATTAAAGATTGTATAAGACACAAATACTGTTGTGATCATAAGAGAATTTGAGGATATTTGCTTATTTATTTTTCATGAAGTAATAATGACTGCAAAATTAATTTTTAAAATAAATTTCTAAATTAATCAATTTATTTGTCTCATTTTATCTTATTGTAACAAAAAAAATTTAACACATCAAAAATACGAGCGAGATAATTATAAATAAGGTTCCAGTGTCAACAAATAACAGTTTTGAATTAATGGCAGTATTTTTATTTTTTGTAAAATTTTTACTTACTCCGTGTATATTATATCTAATATTTAGATTTCTAATATATATAGTTACATTTTTATTAGTTAAATGTAAAAAAATTTAAAATATTTATGAATACTTATTCACCTAATGAATATAATACTCACAAAATTTTTTTATTTTATATTATTATTATTTTTTAAATTACTTAGAGTTTTATTAGATTCTAATTAGTCTCTTTTAAATTAATTGTTAGGAATCGATCTTTATCTTTTTTGTAATTTTAAAATTCAACGGACTCTAAATAAAAAAAAAGTCCCTTTTTTATTTTATCATTGCGGAAATATAACCATCGTAAATTTCATTTTGGCAACAAATTAAGTGAAAATGGATGGTTTTAGATGGGTGCAACTATTTACACTCCCTTTAGAGCTTCTAGCACTCCCTTAAATCCTACAACATATTTATTTACCTTATTTTATGCTAATTCATTTACTAATTTAATTAAATACCACTTTTGACCTCATATTAAAAGACAAAGCATTTAAATAATTTTTTTAAAAAAAATAAGAGAGCTTCTTCTAATAACAAAATGAAGCTTGTATTTAATTAATTAAATATTAATATACATATTCAGAGAATCAGATGACATAAATTATTAATGTTACAATGGCAAAAAAAATTATTAATGGTACACTGCATTTAATTGAAAAATTATATTTAATATTTAATTTATATATATATATATCTATATTATTTATATATTTATATTATAATATTATCATTACATTATATATATTTATTATTTATATTATAATATATTAAAATTATATTATATTATGCAAAACTACCATGCATAAGTAGTTCTACAGTAGCATGCAATTATATATGACCAGTAAATGAGTTTAGATGGTGATCTTGGTAGTGTGCCAGTTCCAAATCAAGCCTGCAGTAGTGTGCCAGTTATAAATATATATCATATTTATATATTTATAAATATATAAATATGTAAATAAATTTATAAATATAATATATATAAATAAATATATAAACATAATGTATATAAATAAATTAAATATAATTTTTCAATTAAATGCAGTGTACCATTAATAATTTTTTTTGCCAGTGTAACATTAATAATTTATGTCATCTAATTCTCTGAATATGTATTTTAATATTTAATTAATTAAATGCAAGCTTCATTTTGTTATTAGAAGAAGCTCTCATTTTTTAAAAAAAAATTACTTAAATGCTTTGTCTTTTAATATGAGGGTAAAAGTGGTATTTAATTAAATTAGTAAATGAATCATCATAAAATAAGATAAATAAATATGTTGTGGGATTCAAGGGAGTGATAGAAGCTTTAAAGGGAGTGTAAATAGCTGCACCCGTTTTAGATGGGTAACATAGCAAGAAAAATAGCAACAAAACTAGATATTAGTTAAGCGCAGTCGATATCCAATAAAAGAATAACACTTTTTTTTTTTGGGGCTCCCTTGTTAACACAGTACATAGAAATATTTTTGGGAATGCATAAGGAACCATCCTAGGTTATAGAAGAGAAATATGATTAATCTTACTTAAACCGAAAAATGATAAAAAAAAAAAAAAAAAAAAAAAAAAACTAAATAGGCAAAATAATTATAGAAAAACAAAATTTTTTAATATTTATGATAATTTCAAACAAACTCTCATTTAGATGAGAAAAAAAATCTAATTTCTTTTATTTATTTTTTCAATGATAAGTGCAAACAAAA
>CATIWK010561569.1:0-23238 GCA_949634005.1 Mallotus japonicus
AGTAAACTAGGTGTTAATTCTACTCAATTAATTATAGGTTTATCTGAGAGGAAAATCTATGGTTTTAAAAATGCTTTCAAATTGAATTAAGATTAGTTTAAGACTTAGATGTTTAATTAATTTTTAGAAAAGGTTGAAATGATAATAAGAACCTTAGCCTTTAATTTGATTGTTTAGTTTTAATTAAATTTGTTTTGTTTATTTTTACTTGATTTTCAAACCAAAATTTGGTGTTTAAACAAACAAGCACATTTAGTATTTCAATACTCAATTTGCAATCTCTGTGGGATCGATACTTTATTTTACTACTTGAACCGACTCCGTACGCTTGTGGATTTCGCACGTCAGATATCTCCAAGAGAACAACAGTTCATGTTGTTATATTCACGTCAAATCTAAAAGGATAGGACATATTAAATCAATGGATGCAACTTCTTGCTTCCAAGAAAAAGAGAAAAATAACAACTTAATATAAGCTCAAACCAATTATGAGCAAATAATATCAGTTTTGGGCCATTACTCAAGCTAACAATTTAACAACAACCTAGAAGTTCAATAACCCGATTCTAGCTCTGTGTTCGAATACAATTAGGATTGTCTAATCGGAAAAAGATACAAATAGCACACATTAAAAAGAAACTACTTAACACATTATACGAACTTCGCAGAGACATACCTGAAAGAGCGTGATGACATTTGCACTAGGGAAGTTATAAGAAGAAAGAGCTACTTTGTTGAACATTACCAAAAGCACTGCAACAACAAAGAAAACATATTCTCTAATTAACAGCTGAGCAAAAAGCTATGATATTAAGAAAAAAAACTGCGAGAATTACACTACTTCTAGTGCCACAACAACAATCAGATACAGATTTTTTTTGTGCTAATGATTCAATGTAAATTATGTAATTCTTTGAAACTAATAATAATCAAGGTTATGTGATCGCGCATAAAAGCTAGAGCAGAAGATATTAATCACGCCAAACCTAAAATCAACACCGTTAATCCAGTGGTAATCACTATATCATCACAACTACAATCATTTCCAAAATCAGGAATACAATAACATCCAAAATGAACTTAAATTCAACATTTGTGAAACCTAATAACTCTAAAGAAATTAAAACAGAATATCAGATTCGGATTGAAAAAAAAGAACAAATTTACCAAGCGATGCATGCATGTGATGTGAGTTAGCTAATGGAGAGACCTTGTTGAACGGTGCATTTATTCTCTTCAACATTTTTCAAATTTGAATTACTAGTCTCCGACGGGAGAGGAATGTGCTTTTGATGAGAAGAAGATGATGAAGACGGCAGCGACGGAGAAGAAGACGCCATGCGATCCGAGCATTCAAGCTCTCATCGATTTTTGCTTTTTCTTTTTAACTAATTTTTGCATTTTCTTTTTTCTTCTTCTTCCTCAAGCAATTTTTCATTTTTCTTCTGATGAGAAGAAGAAGATGAAGACAGAGGCAACGAAGAAGAAGACGCCATGCGACGGAGGAGAGCAAGTTGCTCAACATGAATTAGCACAGGGGAGTGTTTACACGATCCTTCTCCATCGTTTCTCTTCGTCGGCAAGGGGAGTGTTTTTTTCCTTATATATATATATATATATATATATATATATATATATATATATATATAGAGCGGAGGTTTTGGTACAGCGTAGGTGTATGAGCAGCGGAGAAATTGATGAAGAGAGAAAGACTAGAAATGAAAACTAGAAGGACGCGAGACTAAAAAAGAAAACATAAAAGCTAAAATTGAAAAAACATAATGGGTCAGACCAGAAAAGAAACATGCCTGGTCAAACAGGCCATTTTTTGTAATTTTCTCATATTTTAGTGTCTCAAAATTTTCTCTCTTTTTTTTTATCTAATACTTTTTTTGGTTTGACCTCAATTAGAAAAATTTCTAAATAAAGTGATTGAAAGTTGAGAAGTAAAATTTAAAATAAAAATTTAAGAATTTAGTGAAAAGTTAAAAATTTATGAAAATATTTTAAAATTAATTTTTAAATTTATGTCAAGAGTAATAAAATTAGAATTTAAAAACACCTTCTTACAGTTTATTTTTTTTATAGGAAAAAAGAGGATAAAAATTTCATAAGTGTCAAATTTATTTTATAGGACCTAAAAGTAATTTTTTAAAAATACAATTAGGTCCTTCACATAAAATTGAATAGAATTGACACAATTCATAAAGTTGAAGGAGCAAATTGAAATAACTTTTAAAGTAGGATTCAATTGATAATTGGCTCAGAGTTCATGATAAAACAGATGATTTTCCCATCAATTAAATTACATTATAATTTTGTATTTTCTTATTTAAGATACTTTTGCACAAAACTTTGTAAAATAATTATATATAAAAATAAATAATATTTATGTATATAGAAATAAAAATAAATAAATAAAACCATCAAAACTTCATTTTCTTACAACTAGTAAAATTGTCAAGGTAATTAAAGTCAAACAAAAATATTAATTTCACCTTTAACTAATTCTATAAACATAAAAGGAACAAGGGACATATACATAAATAACTGTGGGAGCTAAAGTTAATTTATTTAAAAAATTTGATCCAATCAAGTCTAATATAAAATTTTAATTTTGAGAAATATTATTAAATTCCATCTTTAAATTTTAACCTATTTTAAGGTATTTTGACTAAAAGTTTTTAGAAATTATATTAACATTCTTAAATTTTAATATAAAACATCTTAAATATCTTTATGACTAAATTCTAGCCATTTAGCACAATTCATGTAAAAATCTTTTGGAAATGTTTGTTAACAATATAAAACTAAAAATGGAGATTTTTGCACTCCTCTTTTAGTTTTTTTGTATAGCAAATTACATAGTTATCCTTTAATTAAAATGTTTATTTTTTCATAAATTACAATTTCTAAATTACCTTTTTTTAATATTTTACCATAATAGGGGACGCGATAGTTATGGTACGTTACAACTTCATTTTATCTCCGTTCTTTTTATTCTGTAGCCATTCATATTTTTGAACAAAATTTTGCCATCATACATTATTGTCTTCTTATTGTGATCACTACTAAGAATGGAGATGCCAAATTCACATGAGGATTGGGAGGTTAATGAATGAATGTATATATATATTGGGATGGACTTAACCAAGAGCATACTCTTGACGGTAATTACTATTGACATCATCCTTTTTTTTTTAATATATTACTACAATAATTTTTTTTGGAACAAATATTACTAGAAGTTATATGCATCTTTTTTGTGTTAATGTTAAACAAAGAGCAAGATTAGTAAGTGTGATCCAAAAACCATAATCGATAATAAGATTTGATCAAAATGCTCAGTGGACCTCCTTTAGTAACCGAGTAGAAATGGTCCATTTGTTGACAATTATTTATTAAAATAATAAATAACTAAATGACAATTATATCAAAATTATATTAATATCAAATTGGCAAGGTAAACAAGAATTCTCGATAAGTAATAGTTGTTTATATGTTAATAAATTAAAACTAACTCAAGAAAGGGTAGTTTAAGAATTGTAATTCATGAAAAAAATAAACATTTTAATTAAAGGATAATTATGTAATTTGCCATGTAAAAAAATAAAAAGAGGAGTGTAAAAATCAACTAGTGGATTGCAAAAATCTCCGCCCTAACACTATGCATGGCGACCATTGCAAAAATCCCCTTGTAGATGTTGTGTTTGATAACTTAAAAATAATTAATAAAGGGAAGAGAAGGTAAAATGTTAGAAAAGGTAATAGAATTTTAAATTATAATGTATTTTAGGAGTTGAAATTTTTTACACCCCAATTTAGGGTGTAATGATTTTCACCTTATAAAAGGGGAATAAGGGGGAATAATTCTCCTCCAATTCCCTTCCCTTCCTAAAAATTTTCAATAGCCAAATTAGATGAAAATTAATTCTCCTTCTATTCCCTTTTCTTCCCCTTACTTTCCCCTCCATCCATGTATAATCTAAAGCTAATTGTGATTAATACGGTGATCAAGCTTCAAATTCAAGCCTAAGTATTATTCTTTTTATCTCTATGCATTGTAATTAATATAAATGATAAATAAAAAGGATGAACTGCAATATTAATACTTTTTTTACCCAAAAAAATATACAAATACGCTAATTAAAAACCTATTTTAACAAATTGGTTCAACTCAATTGCTTTGTTAAGAAAATTAACAAATTTTTGATTTAAATAAAATAAATCAAACAAACCGAAATTTATTAATATATGCATAGTCATAATAAAAGAAAATTTATAATATATACAGTAATATAGTAAAGTCATATATTTAGTTTGGTGGAAACATATTCATTTATTTCTTAAAACCTACATTTTTCTTTCTTTTCTTATTTTTTTTTTAAAAAAAGGAAGTTCACTTAACTAAAAATTGAACCAACCTAATCAGTTTGGTTTTGAAAATAAAAAAAAATTATTTGTAAAAGTAGATCAACTGATTTAGAAGTGTTGTGTTGAACCTTGAGGGGTAAAATAGTCAATTTTTTATAGTCATAAATAATTAAGTAAAATTATATTTAATCTGTGTGTTTAAGTGTTTCTATTAAGGTTAATTAAATTTGCAATATTCAAGTCCTGACACAAGCAATGATAAAGGTATCATGATCACGACTGGATAAGCCAAACAATAAAAAGCCAACATTTTGACTTTATCAAGTCTTCAACTCTGTCATGGGTTATGACAACAGTATCTCAAGTAATAACTTGTTTATCATGAATGGTGATGGACCCATCATGACTGATGACAAAGGGGCAAAATCGAAGATTGAATTTTATATCAAAAGCTAAAGTCGGATTTGGTCAAATATGATGAGAATCTTTATTACAAGTGGTCACAAGAAAATTCCAATCATAAAAGAATTTTTTGAAGGAAAATTAATGAGTTCCAATTTGTAATTTTCCAAAAATTTTTGAGACATGTCATGACCAGTGTGACCACCATCGTCATGAGTGAAGTGAAGTCATGACACACTCGTTATGAGTGGTGATCAACTTATCATGACCAATAACGACCTCCATTTGATTTCCAGAAACTTGTCATCACCAATGAGAAGAAGCGTCACCATTTATGAAAGCACCCAAATTCAAAATCAGTTTTGGTGTGCCCCAACTATCATGACAACGATTTTTGTCATGAGTCATGACAAAGTTGTAGAGCACTTTATTTTGGTGGTTAAACGGTTCTTTGTGCATTTAATGCACCTCCAACAACTTTGTTTCACTATTAAAGTATAAATACTACTCATAATTAAGTTGGAAGAAGACAATGAAGTTTAGAAAAAAACATTAAGAGCTATCTTTGAGCATTTATTCTTAAATTTAATCTTCAACCACCTAAGTTTTTCATCTTTACTCATTGTAATCTTTTCTATCTCAAGAGTGCTCTTAAGTGTGGGTTGGTGAGTGTTTAATACAATCATTCAACAGCTCAATGGTGAGATTAAAAGAGTTAGGATTAGGATTTAAAAACTTATAAGCTAAGAGGATTGTTCTTAGCATTTAGGTGTAAGTGTGAGCCTTGGGTAAAACACTTGGGTGGCTTAGGTTTAAGCTTGTAAAGGTTTAATCTACTCCTTGAAGTAAAGTGACAGTGGATTGAAATTCTTAATAAGTGATTGAGGAGAGGACGTAGGCTTTGAGTGCCAAACCTTTATAAATTCCTTGGATTTTTTCTTGCTCATCTTCTTCATTCTATTGTGCTCTAACTAGGATTGTGCACGGGTCCTAGAGAACCCGAACCGTCCTAAAAAACCAAACCAAAAATATTCATTGACCATTTGACTTTTTTCGAACCGGAACATTATGAAATTTTTTATTGGAGCAAATCCGGAGATCATGAGTTCTCCGAACTGAGAATCGAACTAAACTGTCCCAAACTAAAGAACCGAAATCGGAACTAGCCGGAATCCTATAAAAAGGCATAATGGTGCACTCTCTTACTGTTAGAGACCTTGAAGTTTTCAAATTATTCAAGCTTCAATACTGGCCAAGCCCATCTCCAAAGATGATCGAAATTATTTAGTAAAGCCCACCCATGCCATAGAAAAAATAGAATATTGATAGAGCGGCGCGAAAGGAAGGCGAGCTCCGCTTCCTCATCTTGCTTCTGGTAAAGCTTCTACTTTGCTATCTTCTCTCTCGCTTGCTCGTGCGAAGGCTTAAAGTCCTTTTTACTAAGTCCAAAAGCTTCAGAATAAAGGGAAAGATATGATCCAAGAGAAATCCCGCTTATTGAGCGCAGCTCATATGCGGCTAGGGCTAGGTGATCATATTATGCCATAAATTTTATATGTGTAGAGAGATGGATCCCCTAGATATATAGATAGAATAGATGTTCATGGATAGGCAGCTTTTAAGATTTTAAAAAGCTTATTTTCGGACTATTTGCAGTGTATATATATATATATATATAGGCCAAATACTCTATTTCACACCTAAACTTTACCCTTTTGACCTATGACACGTCTCAACTTTCATTGTGACCAATAAAACATCTAAGCTTCTATTTAAGACCTATTTAACACCTGATGTTATGATAATCATATCATATATGACTGAATCGACTACATAAACTAGTCTTGAGCTACTGTTTGAACTAATAGCTCTGCAATCATCCTCTGATTTCTCTGTTGTGGCATCTACTATATTAGGGGTATGTTTTGATTAAATTCCATTAGTCCTTGATTACACCTTGCTACACTAACTATAAAAGCTATAGGATCTATATCTAGAGTAGCTATTTCTACTAGCTTCTGCTGTCCTTATTTTTGAGCCATTACCGCTCTAGGTCTACCACTTCTTCTAGCTGGTAAGATAGAGGGAGGAGCTTCATCGTGAAATGACTGCCCATCGTCATTACATGTTGCCTTTGCAGCAGGAGTAGTGCGCATTAATCTCATTCAGAGAAAACAAAGAAATCAACAAGATTTAAGAAATAACAAGAATACTAACACATACGCAGAATTCTAAAAACAATGATGACAACATATGACATTTATCAACATAATCACCGTAATAGTTTTAAGAAATGATAGACATTCACAAACAACAGAATAAGAATTCAACAAATGCTCTGATACTAACTTTGTCACGATTCGAACCCAAAGGCATGTGACCGGCACTAGCGAATGGAAAGCATAAAGCTTCTGAAACCAGTAGTAAGCCTAAAGAATTGATTATATAAATAAAACCAAATTTAAAATTCTAAGGAAAATCCGACAGAGTTTCCCATATACTGGGACAAAACCAAAACATGAAAAAGAGCAAATACACTCCCAATAACATATATACTCAACCAACACAACTCTAATATCATCAAATCACCAACATCTCAATTCAAGTATATAAAAACATATTACAATGCAATATAAATACAAAACAACAATTCCTCCAATACTACTACGGTGTCTATAATAACTATAAATCATTCCACAAATATTAATAACATTACAAGGACCTACATAATACCACCGGTGAAGAATGAGTTCGGTGTAGAGGAGGTGAACTAACTGAAGACTCTCAGATTCTTGGAAAAATAGTTAAGGGAAGTCAGACCTCACTGAGTAAGCTAATATAGAGAAATATATAGTAGTTTGAAAATCTTCTTTTATTAAAACATCTACTACAAATATTTATTATAAAATTTCATTTAAAGTAAATCATTAATTTATCAAATAAATTAAATTATATATATATATATATATATATATATATCAGATATAAATCTTTTAAAATGTGGACATATAAAAATAAACCAAATATTCATTTGGTAACATCTTAAAAACATAACTTCCAAATACCATTTACTTAAACAAATATATAATGAAAGATAAAATAATAAAATAATATCCATAAATAACTTTAGTGGAACTTGGTGGTAGAACCCTAAACCACAATTCTAAAAAAAATATTTGGCTCACTTATTTACTCAATGACTGCCGGTTCTCAAGAGCTAAGCTTCCACTGAACTACCATCCGCAGTCAGTCTCTTATTCCAATAATTACTGGCGGTTCCCGAGAGCTAAGCATTAATCGAGCCACTGGTCCCAGTAATATTTACCTATAATCCATACATATCGCCCGAGAGCTAACTATCAATCGAGTTTCACAATTAAATTTCTCAATAAGGGCCTGACTCAAGAATCATTACCTGTGTGCACACGATCCTGATGACACCCATCAGGTAGCTCGTTCTACCAATTTTTTCCAAATTCTTTTTATATATAAAAGTATAATAAATTCCAAGGAATATTAACACTGGAACTAAAATATTTTGATTTTTATTATCCACAATATCATTAATTTGAAATCATAATAACAAATAATAGCAATAAAGCATCAATAATAATCATAACTTAAATAGCATATTTAAAATATCAAAATCAATATTATGGGCATTTCAAATGCTAAAATACAATTTCTTTAACTAAATTTCTTTTTTAATTATAATTAACTAATCTATGTTTTTATGCATAAACCTAACACACATTTCCAAATATTAACTTACAAGTGAAGCGAGCAGGCTGACGTGTCCTTGTCTCCCTATTACCCGATGTCTCCACTCCGGTAAACTCTATAAACAATATATATATTTTAAAAGTTGAGCTCTAAAGTCATTAAACTAAAAATTTGACAATTATCTATCTTCGTATTTGAGTATTCACTCTAACAGTTAATGTGTCAAACCATTAAAAATCCTAATTTTTATTAAAAATAAAATATTTACCTTATTTATTGAGTATTATTTTTTTAACTAAAACACTATTATACATATCTCAATACTACTCAAATTCTAAAAATATTTATATATTACGTATTTTTCTATCTTAAATCATTCAAATATTTTTTTCAAACCACTAAAAATTTAATTTTTAAATTTTTTTAAAATATAATAATTAGTTAGTATTATTTTTCAACTAAAACACTACTATATACACTTTATACTAATCTTATAAGAAAATAAAAATTAAAAAAATAAAATTAATATATATTATTTTTAATTTATTTAATTATACATTCTATTTTAATTATTTATTTATTTTATTTTACAGTTTGCGCATTATGTGGATTGAGAACTAGTTAGATGTAAATATCATCAATAAAATCTAAATGGGCGCCCTCAAAAGATTCATCAATAGAGGATCATTTTAATGGAGTTCAGTTGACATGTATCAATTATCTATGAGTTGACAATTGATTAGATATAATCAATGGAGGATTTAAAAGATAAATATACATTCTTTTAAAAAAAAAAGATAAATATAAATTTGTATTTATTATTTTTTAAATATAAATTTATATGGAATATTACAAAAAATAGAAATGGTTCTTTGGTCATTATGTTTTCAAAATTATTTTGTGAGAATTAATTTCACTACTTTATATTTTTCTTCAAACAACTTTATTTTTTTAACACAAGGGCAGGCTGCGAAGGCCCAGAGAAAAAAATAATTTTTAAATAATTTTTATTAATTTTCTTAATTATTTTCACTATTTTATATTAAAATTTTGAAATATTATATTTTTATTAATTATTCATAATTTTCTTCTATGAATTGATAAAAAAATCATTTTGTTTGTGAAAAATATTTTTCCTTATTTTTCAGTGTTTGGATTACCAAAACAAAATAAGTTAAAGGAAAATAAATGGTTAGTAAAAATCGGAAAAATGATTTCACATCCCTAAAATGGAAAATCATTTTCCAATGCTTAAAAATAAGAAAAATTTATTTATAATACCCATTTTTTTTATTTCTTACCTCAATTTTGCCCTTTTTTTCTTTTCCCTTTTTTTATTTTTATTTTATCCTTATTTTGTTTAGTCTCTCCTTCTTTGTTCTTTTTAATTGTTATTTTCTCCTTATTTTTATCTTCTCTCATTTTTTTCTTGTTTCCTTTTTTTTTGGTTTTCTCCTCATTTTTTACCTTCTATCATTCTTTTTTTTACTTTCCTTGTTTTTTTATTTTTATTTTCTCATTATTTAATTTTTGTCATCTCTCCTTGTTTTCTCCTTTACCTTTTTTTTTTTCTCTCATCCCCTTTTTTCCCTTTCATTCTTTTGTATAGATTAATTATCATATAGATTTTATATCAATACATCAAGTCCGTTATAAAGAGATAATTTATAAAGAATATATATTTTAGGTCCATTACAAAAAGATAATTTGAATAATAAAAGTGTTGATGTCACAAAAAATGATATTTTCCAATTGTTTTCTAATGTTACAGCCAAACATCGGAAAATATTTTCTCTGAAAAATATTTTCAGAGACAAAATATTTTCCGCAAACAAACGGAACCTAAATATACTTACATTTTCAAATGTTGATTATTTTTTTAACAAAAAAAAAAAAAGAATCAAACCGATGGACCTCAACCTCAACCTTACAATGTCTGTTTGTTTAAAGATACCATATAGTTTAATAATAACAACATGCCTGTTGGTTTGATTCTGCAAGTGCACGGGTCGAACAAATAATATAGAAGATAAGTATAGTATCGTCTCCACAGGGATCTAAGCACCTATCAATCTCTATTGTGTATGTATAGAGTTGTTAATGGTTTATTGGTTGAACAAGTAAATGAACAGATTAATAATTAAACTAAGGATGAATTAAAGGCTATTATAGATCAAAATCACAAGAAAACAAACAATATTGAAAGCATATTGTTGGGAGAAATGGCATACCATATTTTTATTAAGCCAAGTAACATATTAGTTCAAGTTCTTATGCATACCTCAAGTTTTCAAAAATCGAATTAACAATCTCTCTCGAGCAAGGTTATTCTCACTAATAAGCATCAATCAAATCTTATAATATAACTAAACTCTCATTATCATTATAAAATAAGATTAGATTTAGCATTGAAAGGCATTCAAAAATCTTATAGAGGATTAGATCTATACAAGCTCTCTTAAGTCATTGAAGGATCTAACAAGTGTTTGTGGGTCTATTGACTCCACCAACTCTCATTGCATAGAATCAAACAAGGATTGCACTTGGCCACAATACAATACTTAACAAATGCTCAACAAACATAATATGCAATTAATGAACAAGAACTAATATATTAATTGAACTTAATTTAAATGGGTTTCCAAAATCCCAACAATATAAAGTACTTAGCCATTCATGGCTATTAAAACAAATATTCAATATTCAAATTACACACAAGAGATAAAAATAAGGATAAGAGGAATAAATGTTACCCAAAGGAGCTTGAATCTTCAAATGGGTCTCTCCTTCAGCTTCTTTTTCTCCTCTTTCTCCTTCTTTTTCCTTTTTTCTCCTCTTGTGTGTTCCTTGATAATTTCTTAATTTTTTTTTAGAGAATGTGAGAGCATGTGTATATTGTGTGTCATCCTCTCCAAGTAATTCGTGCCTTTTGTCCTTTTTAGCCCTTCTAGAACATGTCCTTTCACCTCCCCTGAGATATTTCTCAAATTCAGTACACCTCAGCATGTTCTGTGCTGGAAATGACGAAGCCACGATCGTGCAAGATCTGTGCTCCCATAGAAAGGGCTCTCAAGTGAAGGTCGTGCTTGCACAAAAGTCGCGCTTGCAACTGAAGCACCCAGGTGGAAGGACCGCGCTTGCACACTAGTCGTGCTAGCGGCAGAAGAGGCTGGCCTAAGGAATCTACGCTCGAGTGAAGACTGGGCTCACGTAAGGCTCGAATTGACTCAGAGGTTGGCATTTCCGCGATCGTGCCAGAAGGCAACTATGCTCTGCTCCGGTCCTTTTCTCCTCTAAATGGCACCAAACTCCATCAAATCACCTCCTATTCCATTTTTCCTTAACAAAAATAAAGAAAATGTAAAAGTATATGTTTTTATATGATTTCCTATACTAAATGCTATTCAAAATGTACAAATGCATGCAAAATGAACCCCTAAAACTATACATAATTTGACACCAACAAATCTTAATTCAATTTTGTTTAACTTAATGCAATTAGGTTTTTAACTCTCTTCATTTCGCATAAATTTTATTCAAAATAATAATAACTCACAACTGTTTTTATCAATTATTAATGCATACTAAGAAAACAAATTGATATAAGATTTCAAATATTATACAAAATATTTTAAAATAACAAATTTATTTATTTAAACTTTGTAAAAAAAATATATAGTATCTGTTTGTTTGTGGAAAATATTTTCTCTAAAAAATATTTTTCAGAGAAAATATTTTCCCAAAAAATATTTTCCTATGTTTGGTTGCAACACTAAAAAAGATAATAAATGAGGAGAGAATGCATTGGAAAAAGTATTGGAAAATGTTTTCCCATTCTTAAAATGGGAAATCATTTTTCCTTGTTTTGAAGTAATTTTCCTTTGACTGGTACATTATTTTCCTTTAACTTATTTTCCCTAGGTAATCCAAACATTGGAAAATAAGAGAAAATATTTTCCAAAAGAATATTTTTCATAAACAAACGGAGCCCAAAAATGTAATTATTATTAATTTATTAACTACCAACTACAACTAACTTTCATTAGAACTTCAGAATTTCCAACAGTCTAATGACCCTTCAGAAAATAAATCTAGATTCAACAGAAGCATAACTACTATTTTTTCCACTAACAAAGTTCTCCTCACTTTGTTGCTTCAATCCTATCCCTGGGGATCAAGCGCAACTTAGAACCATGTTTAAGGAAGACATTGCCTGAGCTAGACAAAATCATGTTAAAAAAAAATTCAAATTCCAAATTGCACGGCATAAAGAATCAACCAACAATACTAGAGTAATTTACTCTGATTATATACTCGGATTTATAAAAGTTCTAACTTCGGTCTGAACTGAATTATAGGGGAATACAAATTACATCAGACGCCAAGTGTTTTGGCTTTCTAAACATACAGTAAGGAATTAAACACATTCTTGAGTAATAATGGTAACTTCCCCAGAGAAATCAGAAAGACCAGGTATAGATATGCATAAAGTCCTCTAATGTTCACAAAGGACTATGCGAGAACACTATAATAGTTTCACAATAGAAGCAACAATAGTTTCATCTATAAAGGCATCCATTTTCTCATCCAATCCTCAACTTATTTTCCAAAATTCCATCAATTCCTAGTGAAATGTTAAAGAGACTAACTTAAATTATGATCCAGATGCATAGGGCAGGTTTAAACAACAAACAGAACAGACTCAACTAAAAATTTTGATTAAGAAGCAACATCCTTAATTCTATTATCTTATTGATACGTCTGATCCGTTTCCAAACGTACAGAGTACCTGCAAAATAGAGCAACGGTAAGAGGATTAGTTGGGCGGGGAGCCAACCAATCTACTCCGACAGACAAGTTAGAGATGAAGAATGGAGAGAATGATAAAGAAGCTAGGGTTTTGATAGGGTTTTTTTGCATGTTACCTTCATTCTTTCGCTTGTGTGTGTATATATAGGCCCTTACCTGTGCCAAGTGTCATTTGGTGAGTTATCAAGGGTACTATTCACATGGTTTGTTCTCTGGTTCTGGCCATGCACCTCTCCATGAGCTGGAGCTGGGTGAGCTGGCATCACTTGTTAGAGACCATTGCCTTTGTCATGCGGAGGTCTGCCAATGTGTAGGCCTCGGCATGGTACAGGTGTTTTGGGCATTGTCACAGGATCCTCTATTAGGCTTACAGAGATGATTATCTTGTACGGTCGATGTTGACGTGTCCTGTGCTTGTTGGTTGCTAGCTAATATTTGTTAGTTGTCACTATCATTCTCCAACAGCTTTCTCTCTCTTCTGGTTCGGGTTTGGTTCAAGTGTGCACTTTGGAGAGGGGTGAAGAAGAAGAAAAGGAACAGTGCTTGGAAGTTTGGGTTTTGTGATTTTGTAGGCCCATTGATCTCCATCTTCCAGGGCCGTATCCTTTTTGGTATCAGGGTTCCCCCCTAAAGTGTTGATCATTTATGTTCAACTTCTGTTGCAAAGCATCGATTTGAAGCGTCGCTTTGAAGCATCTTTTACTGGGCATGTGCCAGGCGGTTTCTGTGGTGCAGTCTGATGTGCATTAACTGCTTACTTTGTGTCGTATCAGTCCTGTCGTTTTAGCTACCACTTCCCCCCTTTTCGCTTATTTCAAAATTTTTCCATTTACGGCTTGTGTCAATAAATGAGAGTCATGATGAGGCTCATTTATTTCTAACTACTCTCTCTCCTTTTCATCTTCTTTTCTTCCTATTTTCAGAATGAGCATCCTGTCTTCTTATTTTTCTTCTTTTCGCTAGAACCAAACGTCCTATAAGCAATACTGTTCTTCACTACTTTCTTTTCTTCATTTTGGGGACTTGCCTTACTTTCCTCACTTTGCTGTGACTATTTTACTTTTACTGTTGCATTCATTTTTACTATTTCATGGGAACTTGATGGCTTCAAGGAGAGGTATTTTTTTTCTTCTTCTCTTCTCTCTCCCTTCTCTTCTTTTTTGGTTTTCTTTTTTTTTCTTTTTTGGTGGTGGGTCAGTGTTGTTGTTGTCTTCTATCATTGTTGCCTTTTTGTTCTTTACTTGTTTTCATCCCTACCTCTTACTGCTGTGTCTTATTATTGTTACATGGTTGTCCTTTTTTTTTTTTTTGACTTTGGTGTGGTTCATTAGCTTTTATTGTGATGGGTACTTCCAGTGTAGATGTGGCCGGAAAGTCCGTGGGGAAAGAGGGACTGGCTCCTGATGATTCGTATTCTGATATGTCCCATACTTCCTGTGGGCAGGGGGGATCTCGTCGTTTGCGCCGGAGGGATAGCACTCCCACCGATGATGATAGCGGGTGTGTGAGTCAGGGGGTGTCGGAAGATTCTATGGTGGCTGGGGTCCGTTCCAATCTTCCACTAAGTCGACTGACTGATTTAAAAGGGGAATATTGCATTCCAGAGGAATATGAGTTTTCTATTCCTAAAGGATATAAAGGTAACTCTGTGTTGGAGGACAAGCACATGGTGATTTACGAGGATTTCCTCCTGGCTGGACTTTAGTTTCCTTTACACCCTTTTATTGTGGCATTCCTCACTACGTATAGGGCTTGTATGAGTCAGGTTACCCCTAATAGTTGGATGTTCTTGAACTGCTTTATTCTTACGTGTGAAAAAGCTGGGATTGATCCAGATTTAAATCTTCTTCAGTACCTTTTCATGTTTAGTAAGAAGAGCCAGTATTGGCATCTTTTTGGTCGTCCCAATAGAGCCTTATTTATAGGCTTTCCTAAAGTTAGGAAGTTGTGGTTTAAGAGCTTCTTTGTGATAACCAACCCGGATGGATGGGGGGATCTTCCCCACATATGGGTCGATGATGCTTTCAAGGGAGATGGGAAAATCGAGTTAACGAATGACAAAGAAAAGAAACTTAAGATTTTACGATCTCGTGCCAAGGGAGAATGCTTTGATAGTGGTCTGATAATCGAGCGTTTGAAGGGTTTGTGGGATATGTCACCTTCGATTTTTCTCTTTTTTTGCTTTGATTCTTAATTCCTTTTCTCTCCACGTGCAGGGAAATCTCTGAAGGATATCTTCAAAGAGCCTCCCCCAGTGGCAATTCCCCCCTCCAGAAATTTGGGAGCCAAAGGGATCGAGTCTTCCTCATAAGATGCTGAAGAACATATCGAATTGTTTGATGACCCTTCTGGATTGGTAACACTGGATGCTCCTTCTGAGGACATACCCCCTAGCAAGCACCTGCGCTCAGGGTCTGTTCCTTTTGAGATTTGTTCGGAGGGTTCGTTGGAGCCTGACATGAAGGAACTTGTTGCTGAAATCATCAAGGAGCTGCATGCTTGCCTAGCCAAGAGGCATGAGAAGTTTGGCTCCTTTTCTGTGCGATCCCCTGGTGTTAGTGCTGATTTGGTGCAGGCGTGTGTACTATCCGAAGATGAGGACTTGTGAATGCCTATAAAGGTGGATATTGACTTTGGGCGTCACCAGAGGCTTGCAGCCATTCAGGTATATTCGTTTTTGTTGTTTCCGTTATTTTTGTTTGCTTTTCATAATTAATTTTTCTGACTTCTTTGTTCAACAAATGGAGCTATCCTTATGAATGGACGAACGCTTGATTGCTTTGCGCAAATAGATTCAGGAGCTAAAGTAGGAACCTGCTCGTTTGAAGGAACAACATGCTAAGGAGATGGAGGGTATGTCCACGGCAAACCAGATTCACATTTCTGCGCTAGAGTCACAGGTTGAAGCATTAGAGGGGCATAACCGTGTGCTAATGGAGAAAAACCAAGATCTAAGGTCAAAAGGGGAGTCTCTTGAATGCTCTCTCCAAGAGTCTAAGGCGTCATTTTCAAAGTTAGAGGCCGACTTTGACAGAATTATGGAGGAATTCCGTGCTTTATTTGAAGATGTAAAGAAGAAATTTTCTGAAAAGCTAGAGAAGCGTTTTCCAGAAGTGGATCGCTCATGGGTCCCAGCCTTGGAGCTGTGATTTCTCTTTTCTTTTCTCCTTTCTTTTGTCCTTTCGCCAAAGGAAATGGACCTAAGATATCCATCCCCCATTATGCAAATGGCCAGGCCACACCCAAGGGCTTTTGGTGAGTTGGTGGCAAGTGATTATATTTTCTATGATACTGACATTTGTTACACTTTGCTACTAACTCTTTGGCATTTGCCTGTATGGTTAGCCAATAATATCCTTGCAGTAATGCTTTCCAAACTACCGTACCTGCTGCTTCATGGGCTCCTCCGATCCCCTCGTGGATTTCCCTCAACACATATTCTCCTTCCTCCTTCATGACGTATCTCAACCAGGGATGCATCGCTAACCGTTTGTAAAGGATATCCCCATCAATAGCATTTAATGATGCAATTCTCCATGCCTTTTGGGCCTCTACCTCATCCGTAGGGAGTATCCCTGAGTCTAACCACTCAACGATGGGTTTTATCCAACAGGTTGCTTCAATAGGTAGCACATTCTGGTTGGCTTTCAAGGTTGGTTCCGTCAGCTCCTCCAGGAGTACCCCTCTTGGTAAGCCGTACCCTTCGTATGCCATTTTAGAAAGCGCATCTGCTTCCTAATTAGATTCCCTGAGGACTTGTTCCAGTGTAAGATCTGTCCCTGCTTCCTTCAGTTGCTCTACTATTCTCGTTGCTACTGCTAGATATTTAAGCGTATCCCTGTCTTACGCTGCAAACCTGCCCTCCATCTGATTGATCACAAGCTGAGAATCACTGTGGACAATCAATGCTTCAGGCTTAATTTCTTTGGCTAAGTTTAGACCAGCGATCATGGCCTCATATTCTACTGCATTATTAAAGGCCTTGAACCGTATCTTGAGGGCATATTCCATCTTGATACCCTTTGAACCTTTGAGTACTACACCTGCGCCAACAACTAATGGCCCTGCGACTCCATCTACATAGAAGAGCCATGGGGGAGATTTAGCTTCAGCTGGCTTGCTTTGCTTTTCTCCACATTCTGCCATAAAATCAGCCAAGACTTATGCTTTTAAAGATTTTCTTGGTTCGTATTTGACTCCATATCCCCCAATCTTAGTTGCCCATTATATGATTCTTCCCGATGTTTCAGCTTTCTATAGTATCTTCCGTAACGGCTGGTCTGTTCTAATTACTGTCTGGTGTGCCTTAAAATATTATCCGAGACGCCTTGCTAATGTCACTAAAGTAAACGCCATTTTTTCAATCTTGGGGTATCTGATCTTCGCACCCTTCAATGTCTTGCTAACATAGTACATAGGGAATTGCACTTCTCTTTCTTCCCTTATTAATACCAAGGCTATCATTTCGTCTGACACTGCCAAGTAAAGGTATAAGGGTTAGCCCTATTTTGGCCTGCTAAGGATGGGAGGGGTGCTGAGGAAGGACTTTAATTCTTTGAAAGCCTTCTGGCATTAATCCGTCCATTTGAAATTCTTCAAGCATTTGAGCTCTTGGAAAAATAGGAGACACCTCTTAGTGGAACAGGAGATGAAGCGTCCTAGGGTTGTGATCCGTCCGTTTAGCCTCTGCACTTCCCTGATGGATTGAGGAGGTTTTATCTCCATCACCGCCTGTATCTTTTCTGGATTCACCTCGATTCCCCTCTGTGAGATCATAAACCCAAGGAATTTCCCAGCTCGCACCCAAAAGACACATTTCTCTAGATTTAACTTCATGCCAAATCTGTCAAGTATCCCCAATGCTTCCTCTAGGTCTTTAGCATGGTTGCTTCCTTTTTCACTTTTTACTATTATATCATCGATGTACACCTCCATCGTTTTCCCAATATGCTCTTTAAACATTCGATTCACCAATCTCTGGTAAGTGGCTCCGGCGTTTTTCAGACCAAATGGCATGGCCTTATAGTAGAATGTCCCCCTGTCTGTGATGAAGGAGGTTTTCTCTTCGTCCCATCTGTCCATTCTGATCTGATGATACCCAACATACGCATCCATGAAACTGTAAATCTCATACCTAGCTGTGGAATCCACGAGCTGATTAATGCTAGGCAATGGATAACTATCCTTCGGGCAAACCCTATTAAGATTAGTAAAGTCGAGACACATTCTCCACTTTCCACTAGATTTCTTTACCAATATAACATTAGAAAGCCAATAAGGATAGTATACTTCCCTGATAAAACCCACTTTGAGGAGTTTGTCTATTTCATCAGAAATGGTGATCTGCCTCTCTGGTGTGTGCCTCCTTTTCTTCTATTTTATTGGCTTTACAGAAGGATCCACATTTAACTTGTGAGTCATGACTTCTGGATTGATGCTACGGATATCCTCTGGGGACTATGCAAAGGAATTCTTCTTTTCCTTTAGTACAAGGAGTACGTCCTGACGCTCCGACTCTTCCATGTCTACTCCCAATTTTACTTTTCTATTACCTGATAACTCCCATTCAAGGATTTCCCCTGCTAGTTCCGGTCTTTCCTCCCCTTTCTCATGCCCAAGAGTTTCCATGGGAAGCGCTTCTACTGCTCCCCTTAAAGCTACCATACATGCTTCTTGGGAAGCCCTCTGATTACCTCTTATATATAGCTCTCCCCGAATGGTAGGGATTTTTATAGTGAGGTATCTTACGCATATACAGGCCCCTGTATCATAGAGGAAGGGTCTTCCCAGTATTGCATTATAGGCGAAGGGGATATCCACAAGCATGAAGGTCACAGGGAATTCTTCATAACGTAAGGTCATAGGGAAGTCTTCATAACATATCCCATCTCCTAATTGCACTATTAACCTGGCCGAACCCTGCACCGGCAGCAACCTTCCTTCCAAGCCTACTAACGGAGTAGAGACTCTCCTGAGGTCAGTAGGCAATTTATGCAACGCTTTAAACACATTTAGGGTCATTAAGTTCACTGCACTTCCATCATCCACTAGCATGCATCTCAGGAGGGTGTTCTCAATTCTAGCGTCCACTATTAGTGCATCTTCATGAGGTCTGTCTAGCCAATCCCCATCTCGAGGTGAGAAGGAGACGTGCTGATCAATTTGGAGAAATCCAGACACTGAATACACTCCCCTCCTCCTTTTCCTACTGGATCCCTCTTCTCCTAGCGAACCCTCAAGGATCACATTAATTATAACTGAAGGTTCATCCCTCTGCCTCTTCTGTTCTCCATCTTTCTCCTTACCTCCATTTTCCCTCACGGACTGAAACCTCCCCTCATTGGAAGACCCGTTGACAAATCTCTATAAATGGCCAATGCGAATCAGTCGTTGTATTTCATCTTTAAGCTGCACACATTCCTCCGTGTCATGGCCGGTTCCCCTGTGGAATTCATAGCATCTGTCCCTATTTCTAGGGGATTTGGAGTCGATCTTCCTTGTCCAATTAACTCTTTCCCCTGACTGCTTGATCCACATCAGGATACCCCTTCTCAAAGTGTTGAGAGGGGCATACTGACGTTGCGGATAGGGGTTAGGCCGGAACATATTCCGCTTCGGACTTCTATTAATTCTCCTCTCACCCCCTCTCTCCTTTTGGATCCGAACTCATATTCCCTCTCCACCCTTCTGTCATACAACCCTTCTTCCTTCTCCCACCCTTCAGGAAGAGGCATGGTGGGTTTACATCTGCCCGGTTTGTTCCTATCTGCAATTATGGACTCTTCAAGGCATATATGCTGTGAGGCTCTTGCCATCATCTCAGGAAAAGTTGATGGTGGTAGTAAGGTTAAAGAGTCATAGAGGGGTTTGCAGGTGGTACCCACTGCTAGGGCTTTAATAGCAATGATGACGTCCAGATCGTCTACCTGAACTGCCTCTTTTTAAATCTTTCCACAAAATCTCTCAACGACTCCGTTTCCTTTTGTGACAACTTCTGGAGGTCTGCTGAAACTCTCATGAGGGGAATGCATGTGACAAAAAGGGCTGCGAAAGCTTGAGAATGCTGGGCAAAACTCGATATTGATCCACTATCCAATCCCTGGTACCACTCTTGAGCCACACCCTTCAAAGTGGTGGGGAATACCTTACAAAGAACCAAGTCTTTGGTAGACTGCAAATGGATGGTGGTTCTGTAAGTGTTGACGTGACTGACAGGGTTCGTCGATCCGTCATAGGGGCTTAAAGGAGGCATCTTGAATTTGTCAGGGAACGGGTCATTGATAATCATATAAGAGAGTGGGGAAGTATCTTTGAGGTTAAACCCTTTGCCTTCTCCATCCGGCTTCATGCTTTTTACCACCCTTTGGATCTTTTGAAGGAGCTGTTCCTTATCCATATAAGCTCCGGTGTTTCCCATCAATGCTGGTAGGTTCTCTTCATTAACGACCACCTTCTCCTTGCCCTTAGCCTTTTGTATGCTTTGGGCCTGTGCTTCAGTCTCCTCCTCGGCCCGTCTGGGTATATTCTCATCAATTCCGCTCTGTTCTTAGATCAGTGCATCAGTAGCTCATCCTTCCATTTCAGCTCTTTCTGCATCTACTCCTTCTTGAGCATGTTTCCTTGTCATGTTCTCCGTCAAGTTTTCCACAGCGGCTGTGAGTTTTTGAAGTACAACCATGACAGCAGCTATTTCCGAGTTTGGTGTTTGGTTGGTGTTTAGAATGGGTGGCGGGTCATGCTGGTTCTGGGATGCTCCAAGGATGTTTATGGTTGATGGGGGATCAGGGTTTAGTAGGGTTAAAAGGTTGGTCTGCGGTGCTTTGAAGAGCTTGGGTTCGCCTATGGTTGCTTGTGGTGTTTCTTGGTCTAAGGTCTCTCCATTTTTCTCCGTTGTTGCCGTCATAGTTCCACGCTCACCGCACCAATTAATACATCCAGTATGTTTCTAAGCGTACAAAGTACCTGCAAAATAGAGCAACGGTAAGAGGATTAGCTGGGCGGGGAGCTAGCCAATCCACTCCGACGGCCAAGTTAAAGATGAAGAATAGAGAGAGTGATAAAGAAGCTAAGGTTTTGATAGGTTTTTTGCATGTTACCTTCATTCTTTCGCTTGTGTGTGTATATATAGGCCCTTACCTATGCCAAGTGTCATTTGGTGAGTTGTCGAGCGTACTGTTCATATGGTTTGTTCTCTGGTTCTGGCCATGCACCTCTCTGCGAGCTGAAGCTAGGTGAGCTGGCATCGCTCGTCAGAAACCGTTGCCCTTATCGCGTGGAGGTCTGCCAATGCACAGGCCTCCGTATGGTATAGGCATTTTGGGCGTTGTCACAGGATCCTAACATAGGTTTGCAGAGATAATTCTCTTGTACTATCGATGTTGACGTGTCCTGTGCTTGTTGGTTGCTAGCTAATATTTGTTAGCTGTCACTATCATTCTCCAACAGCTTTCTCTCTCTTTTGGTTTGGGTTTGGTTTAGGTGTGCACTTTGGAGAGGGGCGAAGAAGAAGAAGAGGAACAGTGCTTGGAAGTTTGGGTTTTGTGATTTTGTAGGCCCATTGATCTCCATCTTCTAGGGCCGTATCTCTTTTGGTATCACTTACCATACAATGCACATTCAATTTAATGAAATTAAGATGGTTATGTTAGTGTTATAGATAAGACCATAGTTACTAAATTACTATACAAATCAAGATTGAGAAAATGAATGTCATTTATGAGGTCATGAAATTTAGTTCCATGGTAGTACTGAGATAAGTAGAATGCTTCTATAGATGCCAAAGTCATGAAGAAAACAGACAGAAATTACAAAATTTATTGGTAAAGAAAAAGCAATAACATACCTGCACTTTGTTGTTAAAAAAGCAATTAGTTAGAAAAAATTTGATTTATATCAATGGTTAGTAGTTAATAAAATATCGTAACGAGGTAGTGATTAAGTTGCATTTTTCCAAAAATATTCACAGGCACATGATTTGAATTTCATGTTTTATTGATTTGTATAATTAACTTTCACATAATTTAAAAGGAAACAATTATAACAAAAAAATATGATAAGGATGGAAATATTTATTTATTTGTTTGAACGACGGATGGAAATGATTAGTCGAAATTGCTTTGGGTTCATTGGTTTACTTGCAAAAGAATCTTATGTGATGCAAAGAAATTTATTTTGGGAAAGACGTTTGGATCAATTTATGTATGCTATTCATATTCTAAAAAAAAAAATTATGTATGCTGTTTTCGTTATGATTGGTTCATTGCCTACTTTTGACTTCCTGAGACCCTTGCTCTGGTCTCAGTTCATGGTTTTGGGCCTAGTTTTTCAAATGATTTCATGACGTTATGGGAAGTGTGCTACACTAATCTTAAATCAAAGCCCAGCCATTAGAGAGCAAATTATATCATGTACCCTTGTCCATGATGCTATGCGTGTCTCTTAGGTTTCACACATGTGTTTTAAAAGTTGTTTTTTTTTTGTCACGCGTCCTTCTTCTTCTTCTTCTTTCATCTCCATGAAAAAAGCTCAGTACAATTCTTCATGCTCTTGCACTAAAATATGGAGATGGTCCCAAGAAGCAATTGATTCTCAAAGTTTTTCGGGCCTAATTCTTCATCCTCCTGCACTAAAATCTGCCTTGTTGGGTGATATGTTTTTGTCTGTTTCATTCACGTCTCCATGGCTAAGAAGAGTGTTGAGGATTCTGATTTGAAAGGAAAGAAGGTTTTTGTTAGAGCTTATTTGAATGTTCCTTTGGATGATAACCAGAATATTACTGATGATACTATAATTAGAGCTGTTATTCCCACTATTAAGTATGATTTGCTGCTTTATGCAATAGCAGCCTGTGTAATGAGGGATCAGCATGGTTGTGCAATTGGATGTGTGGAAGCTTCTTGATGATGCACATGACTTGGTAGTAATATGACA
>CATIWK010561642.1:0-13305 GCA_949634005.1 Mallotus japonicus
TAGTGAAAATAATAGTTAACACATCATTTAGTTTAAATTTTTTTTTTAAATAACAGTCTTAATACAACTTAAAATATTATTAACACTGCAAATCTCTTTAATTAATTTAAATAGATTGAAAACGAAAATCGGGGTATTACAATAAAGGAGATGGATTAACAATATCAAAAGAATAATCACAAGAAAAATGTTTATCTCCTTTAAGAATCAAAATAATATATTTCTCTATTTTTCCCCTTTTTGGTCATGATAAGAAATATAAATTTATATTAAATAAGAGTCAGATTTAAATAAGGCCTAACATTGCAAATATAAAAATCAAACATATAATGCTAAAGCATGATAACATAAAGACATGATAACATGATCATTTAAATAAGAAACTAGTAGCACTTACAATGCATCACAAAATAGTACATAATGTACTACTTAATCATTAAACTTAAGTACTACTAAACTCAAAGCAAATTATGTAGCACTTATCATATCACAAACACAAACACATCTTCTCCCCCTTTGTCAAAGACAAAAAGAGAAAAATAAACTAAAAAGAAACCAAAAGAAAAAAAAAGACCAAGAACTAAAACAATAAAAACAAGATAGACCAAAACTAAGAAAAGCAAAATCTAAGAGTCATGGCCATCTTGAGGGTCTTGGAATGGAGGAGGAGGAGGTGGAGGTGGCCAAGTGCATTGGATGTTGTGATGAGCATACAATTGGTGAATGTCATACTCCATGTGTTTCATCCTATTCTCAAAACGATCAAGTTTAGTGTCCACTTGATCAAACCTTATGTTGAAGTTGGATTTAACAATAGAGAGATGATCAAAGAATCCACCAACCCATGTCGATTCATCATCTACACTTTGAGAGGTAGAAGGACCTCTTTGCCTCTTCCTTTGAGCTTGAGCTTGAGCTTGAGCTTGAGGAGGAACTTGCTCTTGAGGGATTTCTTCTTCAATTTGCACACTTGCAAGCCCATGTTTCCCTATTTGTTCAATATCTTTAAGATCTTGTTCAAGTTCTTCATCAGTATTTTCATTGCCCGATTCATCTTTCCAAACCAAAATACCTCTAATTTGTTTGAATTGTCTTGAATTTCGTAAGAGGTTCTCATTAAGATAAGAAGGAGGAGAGAAGGGATATTATTTAAGTTGATCTCAAAGAAATTGGCAATTCTAGTGATGATCCCTCCAACACATAATGCACTACTAACACTATCACTAGCTAACCATAAACGCCATTGAAGCCACCTCCCCAATTCAACTTCCACATTATCAACAAAGGAATGAAGAAGAAATAAATCATCAAAAGAAATTGCTTCATTGCTTATTCCCCTAGCATGAAAAGAATAAGTTATGAACCTATGCACATACCAAAGGGATTTGGAAGCAAGGAGAGAGGCTTTTGAGTGACCCGCAACAAAAAGACTAGCATTTGGTTTGGCATGACAAACCCAAAAACTATTAGGGGACCAAAGAGTGTTAGGAGAGGTACTACCTCCTTGTCTAAAACCAAATATAGCATCAAATTATTGAGAGGTTAGAAACCTATCTCTACCACCCAACCTAAACCTCATGCTATTAAAGGGATTATGTTCATTAATATATTCCACTCTCAAGGTAAAAGTGGAAAGAAATTCGATGATAAGAGAGGGATAGGTAGGAAGAGGGTTAAAAGTGAAGTGATAAATACCTATCTTATCAAGCAAGGATTGAACTTCTTTATAGCATCCCATATTCTCCAAAGTAGATTGAGACATGAACTTTGAAGGGATGATTTTCCTCTTGCTAAATTGTTGATTTCTTTGCCTTATTTGAGTTTGAGAGTAAGAGATAGGTGGTTGCTTCTTAGGTTGCTCCTTAGTAGCTCTTCTTGAGGAGGAAGGAACATCTTGTGTAGACTTCTCCTTGGGAGCCATGGAGGTGAAAAGAAGTGATTGCTAAGAGTAACAAATAGAGAGGAGAGAATATTTGCTAAGGATAAGAGAAATTGATTGCTAGGAAGTATGTGAGGAGAAAGAGGGGATGATATGGGGTTTATATAGGCAAGAAATAAGGTTAAAATAATGAAATAAAGTCCTAAAAAATATTCAAAAGATGTAAGTGATCGTTTTTGTTTAGGAAAAGGTGAAAGAAAAGATCAAATCCTAGTGAAACTAGGACAGTGTGCTGTCAGGTCGCTCCTCACAAGCGCCTCACGATCGTGAGGGGCGCTCATGAGGGGCTCAGACCTTGACGCACCCAACGGTCATGAGCTGGAGTGTAACGGCTCGTGATCCAAATTACTTTTACACCCCTAAACTTTCAAAAATAGTACAATCATGCCCTTAAAAACATGACAAATAGGTCCCTATGCATTAAATCATCATCAAATTAAATCAAATCATCTCCAAATTAAATGCTATTGTAAATATAATTATAATTAAGCATTTTTATTGAAAGATTTGAAACATTAAATCGTGCAAATAATAAATTTGATAGAATCAATCATTAAATAGCAAAATTAAATGAGAAAATATTTATAGATTCAAATTTGATGTATAATGAATTTCAAAAAGATTTTAATAATAAATTAATTGAAATAAATTCAAAAATCATTCATTAAAAAAATAAATCTTTAAAATATATCATGCAAATGGGAAAAACAATTGATAATGAATTCAATAATTAATTATCTAAAAAGTAAATATCTTAAAAATTATACATGATAAAAAAATTAAATTTTCTTAAGATGCAATTATTAAAAAGGTATCAAATATGAAAAATTTACCAAAAATAAATATGCATGAAAGATTTGATTACACACAAGTTTTAGAAAAGGTATCGAATACGAAAAATATACCAAAAAAATAAAAAGAATGAAAATTATGACCATGCACTAATGATGAAGTCCAACCATCAAATAAACAATTTAACAAGTCATCAAGACATGCTCGAACCATCTATCATACCAAGCTCATGCTTAATAAAATTCAATCTTTCTTCACACAGAGGCTTGGTAAAGATGTCCACTAACTGATGATATGTATCAACAAATTCAAGAAAAATGTCACCATTTTCCACATGATCACTCAAGAAATGATGTCTAATGTCTATATGCTTAGTTCTAGAATGCTGAATGGGATTCTTGCTAAGGTTTTATAGCACTTGTTGTCACATTTAATAGGAATGTGATTAAGTTCAATGCCATAGTCCTTAAGTTGTTGTTTTTGCCATAAAACTTGCGAGCAACAACAACTAGCTGCTACATATTCTGCTTCAGCGGTGGACAAGGCAACCGAAACTTGTTTCTTGCTAAACCAAGAAACTAAAAATTATCTTAAGAATTAACAAGTTCCGAAAGTGCTCTTTTTATCTAGTAAACTACCAGTAAAGTTCACATCTGAATAACTAACAAGGTCAAAGGATGAACTCCTGGGATACCAAAGTCCTAAATGCAAACTTCCACTTAAATACTTGAAAATTCTTTTGATTACATTCAAGTGGGACTCCCTAGGACTGGATTGAAATCTAGCACACAAGCACATAGCAAACATGATATTCGGTCTACTTGTAATTAAATGAAGAAGGGATTCAATTATACCTCTAAATCGTTTTTCATCAACCGGTTTGCCATTTTCATCTTTATTGAGTTTGGTTGTGGTATTTATTGGAGTTTTGCTAGCTTTGACTCCATCAATGCAAAAATTCTTGAGAATATCCCTTGTGTATTTGGTTTGGTTAATGAAAATCTCATCTTTACATTGCTTGATTTGAAGTCTAAGAAAGAACTTGAGTTCACCCATCATGCTCATCTCAAATTCTCCTTACATTAATTTAGAAAATTCCTCACACAAGAAATGGTTAGTAGCACCGAAAATTATATCATCAACATATATTTGCATAATGAGTAAATCATGCTTGGATTTCTTTATGAAAAGAGTTGTATCAACTTTTCCTTTAGAGAAACTTTTCTCTAATAAGAAGTTGCTCAATCTTTTATACCAAGCTCTAGGAACTTGTTTCAATCCATACAATGCTTTTGACAATTTAAATACATGATTTGGAAAATCAAAACTCGGAGGTTGTTCAACATAAACCTCTTCTTCAATAAAACCATTTAAAAATGCAATCTTAACATCCATTTGAAAGAGTTTGAAATCCATGAATGATGCAAATGCAAGTAGCATTCTAATAGCTTCTAACCTTGCAACCGGGATAAAGGTTTCATTATAATCAATGCCGTGTTGATTATAACCTTTAGCTACAAATCTACCTTTGTTTCTGGTTATGACACCTTGTTCATTCATCTTATTTCTAAACACCCATTTGGTGACTATAATAGATGATGTTTCGGTGTAGAAACCAAAGACCAAACTTTGTTTCTCTCAAATTGATTTAACTCTTTTTGCATAGCAAGCACCCAAAATTCATCACTCAAAGCATCATCAACATTTTTGGGTTCAATTTGAGAGATGGAGGCTAAATTAACAATAGACTTGAGTCGAGATCTAGTGGTTACCCCATTTGTAGTATCACTGATGATGAGGTCTTGAGGATGCGCTTTCTTGAATTACCAATCCTTTGGAAGATCATTCTTTAAGGTAGATTAAGGCATTTCCTCATCTTCCTTCTTTTTAGAATCTTCAAGTTCCAAAGGTTTGCTAGCATTTTCTCCTTGAGTGTTCTCATTCATGAATTCACCTACATCATCATCAACACTACACAAATCCTTTCTAGGATCAAGTGGATTAGATTCATCAAATACAACATGCATTGATTCTTCAAATACTAGAGTTCTCTTATTAAAGACTCTATATGCTTTGCTAGAGGTAGAATAGCCTAGGAAAATTCCTTCATCAACTTTAGAGTCAAATTTTCCAAGATTATCCTTGGTATTTAATATAAAGCACTTACATCCAAATACTCTAAGATATGAGATTTTGGGTTTTCTATTGTTGCAAAGCTCATAAGAAGTTTTATTTAAAATTGGTCTTTTAAATACTCTATTTGCGATGTAGCAAGATGTGTTAATGACTTACGCCCAAAAGTATAATGGTAAGTTATACTAATGAAGCATTGTTCTAGCCATTTCCACTAGAGTTCGATTTTTCCTTTCAACTACCTCATTTTGTTGAGGAGTTCTAGGAGAAGAAAAGGTATGTAAAATGCCATTTTCATTACAAAAGGTTTTGAAGAATTCATTTTCGAATTCGGTTCCATGATCATTTCTAATAGATGAAACACAAAAACCTTTTTTTCTTTTTGAACTCTTTTTGAAAAATTTTCAAAAGATTTAAAATCATCATTCTTATGAGCAAGGAAACACACCCAAGTGTATCTAGAGTAGTCATCAACTAATACATATGCATAGTGCATTCCACCGAAACTAGCAACTCTAGTTGGTCCAAACAAATCCATATGTATAAGTTCAAGTGGTCTAGAAGTGGACACAACATTTTTGAGCTTAAATGAAGAATTAGATTGTTTTCCCTTTTGATAAGCATCACAAGGTTTATCCTTAATGAATTCAAGTTTTGGTAATCGAATCACAAGTTTATGTTTACAAAGGTCATTTAATTACTCAAAATTTGCATGTCCTAACCTTCTATGCCATGTCCATGTGTCATGGGAAATAGACATCAAGCATTTAATATCTTTGTTATCAATTTTATTCAAATCAATAACATAGACATTGTTAACTCTTTCACCACTAAAAAGTACTTTGTCTTCATTAAGACTACTAACAAAGCAATTCTTAGGATAAAAAGTGACTTTATTTCCCATATCACATAATTAACTCATACTAAGTAAATTATGCTTAAGGCCATCAATAAGCAATACATGGTGAATAAATAAGGATTGAGGATTACCGATTTCTCCAATACCAATAATTTTTCCTTTTGCATTATCCCCGAAAGTGACATGTCCTCCATCCTTAGCATTAAGCTTGTTGAATTGCTCTTTTACTCTCATCTTATGTCTTGAACATCCACAATCAAGATACCAATTGCTTTTTGCTCTTATGGACTTCAAGCATACCTACACACACAATTTATACATTCTTTTGAACCCAAACCTTAATTGCTTTAGGTTTATTAGTCTCAAAGTAGTCTGAAGGTAACAATTGCAAATGTAGTTTTTGATAGAAGCATACATTGCTAGAGTGACCTATGGTCATGCAATAAAAATATTCAACATTTGCAAATTTATTTCTTCTAGGAGAATATGAATTACTAGTGTATGAACCATGCCTATTATGTTATGGTGGAGTATGTTTCATATAACTCTTTTAAGTCATAGTGTGAGATATGCATTGACTATGACAATGTATATTTTGATGAGTTTATGCAACATGTTTATGCTCATTATGTCGTGTAGCATGCCTATTATAATTTTGTCTAGTGTACATATAAGCATGCTTAGGTTGTGCTCTTTTAACTTGAGCCTTACCTCTTTGTGTCAAAGAAGGTTGAATCCTATTAGACTTTCCCTTGTCATTTGACACATGAGACCTTTTAGCTTTGAAAGCTTGAGTCTTAATAGGTTTAGTGATGGAAGAAGTAGAATCATGTGATGCCTTAACAAAATTAATGTGTGATGATGATGAGGAAGGCATACCATTTGTATATCCTATTCCATGAGTATCTCCATGAAATTTTTGAGAATCAAGAAGACTATTTAAAGTTTCTTTTCTTCTTTTAAATTTCGAAATGGAATTTTTTAACTCTAAGACTTCCTTAAAAAGTTTATGATTTTCATCACTTGTTTTCTTAAGTTGGTCTTCCAAGGAATTTGAAGTTTTTAAATCACTAACAAGTTTATCATTTGATTTAACTAGATTAGAAAATTCATTTTTTAAAATTTCAAATTTCTTGGTTAAGCTAGTTAACTCATACTTATAATGCTTCTTCTTAGAAAGTAAGCTTTTGCATTTAAGCAAGAGTTTGCTCATAATAGAGCTCTCATCATCATCATCATCATCACAATAATCATCACAATCATCAAAAGAAGAATAGGAAGTAGAAGGTACCTCTTTTTCATCTTCAACAGCCATGAAGCAAAGATTGGCCACTTCTTATTGTTCCTCTTCATTTTCAGATTCAGAGGAGTCATCCCATGTGGCTTTAAAGGCTTTCTTCCTATCCTTTGCTCCTTTGTGCTTGAACTTGAGTTTGGGACACTCACTTCGAATATGACCTGGTTTCTTGCATTCATAGCAAGTAACCTCTTTGGTTTTCTTCTTACCTTCTCCTTCATACTTATTGTTGAAGTCTTTTATTCTTGAGGTATTTTGCCTTTTCAAGAACTTCTTGAAGTTCCTTATAAGCATGGCAATGTCACCTTCTTTATCACTAGAATCTTCAAGATTTTCATCTTCACTATCATTTTGTGAAGCTTTTAATGCAATGCTTTTCTTCTTTTCTTCTTTCTCTTTTTGCTCTTTACCTCTTTGCTTTATTGTAAGCTCATGGGTGAGAAGCTTTCCAATAAGCACATTGGTTGAAAGAGTAGAGAGGTCTTGAGCTTCCTCAATTGAAGTAACTCGAGATTTCCAATCCTTCTTAGGTAGGATTATTAGAATCTTGTTGTTTACTTCCTTGGCGAAATGTTTATCAAGTTTCTTGAGGGTGGTGAGAAGAGCATTGAGGTGGTTCGTCATCTCCGTGATTGATTCTTGAGGTTTCATCTTAAAGAGTTCATACTCATACATATGGAGTTGAACCTTCTTACTGCTTACTTGTACATTGCCTTCGTAATGATTCTCCAAGGTCTCCCACATGGAAGAAATTAGAGTGATCATTGCCTTTTTATTTTTGTGATTTTCTTCCTTTTGATCATTTTTCCATTTATCCTTTGAAAGAGTAATTGTAACACCATCAATGGTAGCTTTAAGTGGTTCCCAACCCTTTAGGACAATATCCCAAAGTTTAATGGAATCGCAATCTAGGTATAGCTCCATTTTGAACTTCTAATGAGGATAGTCATTACCATCAAAGAATGGCCTAAGTGAAGAGATATTTTGAGACTCACTTCCCACGATCTTGTATTCTAGCAATTTTGTTCCTAGAATTCAAGCTCTGATACCAAATGAAAATGCCTTAGAGGGGGGTGAATATGGAAAGTGAAGGATTTTAGGAAATTAAAAAAAAATTTAAGGTATGAACAAGAATTGAAAAGAGATTAGAGTAGGAAGAACAATAAACACAATGATTTAAGGAGTTCCGATTCAACAACAATCCTACGTCTCCACCTAAATTGTCCCCAAGTTAGGATTTTCAATCTCACACTATCTTATCCACAATATTAAGATTACACAAGAGTTTATGGCTCACTCTTTCAACCTTACAATCAAGAGTTTTTAGGCTTACTCTTAAATCGAATCCCAAGTGTTTTAATGGCTAAACACTTAAACCAATTCCTTTATAATAGAATCTCACTTCCTATTTTCTAATCCCAAAAAATAGAAGAACAAGAATGTCTATTCTAACACTCACAACTCACACAAGAGTTATACAAATATAAAAATTGTTTAAGAGAGTTTTTGAGAGCTTAATTGAATGCTTAAGAGAGAATGAATGATAAATAAGTTTCTTAACATTCAATTGAACTCCATGAGTTGTTGATATATGTAAACAACTTAGATTATCACTGTTAAAGGCATTTATTGTGTCTACAATGTGTCTTATTGATTTTTGAATCAATTTTGACTTTTTGCAGTTGAATCGCCGCTCATGGTCGTGAGGAGCATGCCCTGGCTCGCGAGGAGCAAGAATGTAGTTGTTGTATTTGAAAAAGTTCATTGGAAGCTGTTAGGACTGCCCCTCACAAGCTACTTATGATCGTGAGGGCAGCTCATGAGCTTCTCAGAATGCTTGAGCTATAGAAGCTTAAAAACAAGAGCTTCAGGGTCCTGGCTCTTGAGCAGACACCTGTAGGACCTAAAAATGTGCATTTTTGTCCTCTAAAAGCTCTGAATACTTTGAGTATATGTTTAGGATAATATACTTCACTGAAACACACTGTTATGATAGTATTTTGTATTTCTGGACTTGAATGAATAATCTAGATAAATAATTAAGTTCCTACACACTTGAATGAAAACATTAGTAACTTAAATTGACTATCAAAATCAAAATTTAGGAGTTTGATCTTGCAAATGGTCAACACACATCATACCTCACTTTCTTTATACTTTGCAATATTAATTATATGTCACTATCTCCTCCCTCACTTGATTCACTATCTCCAATATCTTCACTTTCATCTTCACTTTCATGACTGTAATCACTGTCTTCACTATCATCTTCACTTTTATGACTACAATCACTATCTTCACTACCCTCATTACCCTCTGCAGCTACATGTACTTCACTATTTCTATGTCCATCAAAATTCCTCAAGCCCTCTTCTAGATCAAGATCATCAGTGCATCCCCTATTGCCAACTCTTTCACCCAATATAACAGAGAAATACAGAGTTGTAGAAGTATCTTTAAATAATCACCCACCCAAACATCAAAAGTTGATTGTGTATCTTGATTTAGGTTGCATAGCTCATTTTCAGGAGGTTGTATATAACTACATTGAGTGCCTAAGTTGTTTTATAGACCTAAAACACCTATGTCCTCATCTTCATTCTCATAGTACACATAGATATGGACCTTTTTCACCCCTAATTCTATAATGCAATCCGCCAACTTCCTTATGTCATTGTCGTTGGTTATGGTAAACAGTCCCTCAGAAAGTTTTGACCCAGGTTTCAAAACATACAATTTACTACCAACTTCAACACCTAATTCTTGACTATACTACTTCATTATATGTGTAAAGGATAAGCAGTCTATGTCCAAATCATATATGATTTCAGCTTCTCCCCTATGATATGCTACCTTAGTTGTATGTTCCCATGTACCCCATAGCGCAAAGCTAATTTACTGTCTCCATCCTACGTATGTTGTTATATATATGTGTCCAAAAAGCCAAAACAATGACACAAAGTTAGGGACCACATGTATTGAACAAAGCAAACAATAATAAAGTAATCAAACACTAATAAAACTAATTCATTATTTAACAATTAGCTCATTTTTTTATTCTGCATCAACTACCAGTCAAATAATAAATAAGTAAAAGACAAAACCCTTACCTTTAATAGGAGAATCCAATGCAAATTCCTTGTTCTTTTTTTTTCTTTTTTTACCCCTTCTCAGTGTTTTTTTGTTTTTTTTTTTTACCCCTTCTCAATGTCTTATCAGACATTAACACATTTTGTAAAAAACACTATCTTCTAGGGTTTCTTTATTGAACATGAAAATGCAGTTGAGAGAAATAAATAGGAGACAATTGTTGTTTAAAGCCTGCTATTAAAGAATAAACCCTATGTTTATTGGAGGCAATTTTCCTATCCAAAAGATGTGGTTTTCCATCTTCAGCTGCTATAGATAGGACCCATGCTTTGTATATAGGCAGCTTTGGATTGGTTATAATGTCTACATAGGCTTTAAAAAATGGTGGTTAGTCATTTGTTAACGGCGAGATGTTTTCTGAGCCACTTTTGAAATGTCAAGCTCCTATTGGGCAAAAAAATTTACATGAGGTCCAATTTGCTCTTAGGTCAAAAACCCAAGGTGCAAATTGGACCTTTTCCCTTTTTAATTTTATAATTATATTTAAATAATTTAAAATATTGTAATAATTTTTAAAATAATTTAAATTAAGCCAAAAACACTAATGTAATTAAAAATTGAAGTGAATAATTTTTAAATAATAAATGAATTAAATGAAAAATGAAAATAATAGAAAAAATTAAAGGGCTTGAACTTAATTTTCTTACCAAAAATTAAGTTGCCTACGTATCCTTTTGGGATTTAGAGGAATCAAAGCCAACGTAGTTCTCTTACCCATCATATTGTCTAAATCAACAATGGATGGTTATGATTGATCCTCAAATTCACTTCTTCTTCTTCTACTTGAACTTGCCATTTGATTTAATGAAAATAATATATTTATGGAAAAAAGAATTTTTGAAAAAAATTGAGGAAATAATAATAATAAAAAGAGTAGTAGTAATAATAATAATAATAATAATTATTATTATTATTATTATTATTATTATTATTATTATTATTATTATTTTGATTCGGAACCGTGAACCGGAACCACCGGTTCATGGTTCAAATTTTTTTGAACCAACCCTGAACCGGCCTTCCCCCGATTCTGGATTTGACTAGTTCCGGGTCCAAACCGACCCTTGGCTAGGTCTAGGGAGAGGTGTTGTCAATTTTTTTTGAAACTGTAACTTTATTTTATCATATAAAATATTTATTTTGTAAATAAAAAGTATTTTTTTATTCTTATAAAAAAAATACTTTTTTCTATTTTTATTATTAAGAGAGTGCAGTTAATTCTCCACATCTTATAAAAAAAATTGGGGTGAGATTGCCAAATTGTGAATTTTTTGGAGTTAATTGCACCTCGTGATAATTTAGGGGGCAAATTGCCACTTTAGACATTCTTTTTCTATCAATCCATCAATCTTGTACAATAAATAATAGGCAAAATCCATTATGAAGCCCCTGAACTTATTGGGTTTATTCTGTTGAGTCATTATCCTTTCATTGCATTCTAATGAGCCCTTATGCTTTTATTTATGTAGCTATTAAGGACTTTTTTAACAGTCTCAATAGATAGTGTTAAGTATTGCATATAAAAATAAGGCAAAATTCATTATGAAGCCCCTGAACTTATTGAGTTTATTCTATTGAGCCCTTATACTTTTCATTGTATTCTATTGAGCACCTATGCTTTTATTTAAATTCTTAATGATATTATTTTTTATATGCAATACTTAACACCATTAGTGTATCTGTCAAATTGGTCCTCAATAGCTACATAAATAAAAGTATAGGAGCTCAATAGAATACAATAAAACGATAGGGGCTCAATAGAATAAACTGTTATAATTCAAGAGCTTGATAATGGATTTGCCTAAATAATAGTAATAGTAATAAAATAAAATAAGATTTTATTTTATGGCAACATAATTAATAGTAACTTTTTTCTTATTATCTTATCAATCTTACACAATAAATAATAGTAACAGTAATAAAATAAAATAAGATTGTATTTTATGGCAACATAATTAATAGTAACTGTTTTTCTTATTATCTTAATAAATAATTTTTATATTTTTAATTTTAATTTTTTTACTTTTATCTATAATTCTCATAACTAAAATTTCTTATCTAATCTTCTGTTAATTATTATTTTAACTAAATTTCACATTATTTATATATTAATTGAATAAATTTATAATATACCGGTCAGTAATTCGTGCTTTGCGCAGACTGCAAATAATATATATTTTTTAAAAAATTATTTTAAAATAAATAATTAAATAATTTTAATAAATTATAAATTAATCAAACAATTTATACAAGTGAGCACTTAAAAACTCATAATAATAATTTTATTTGGTTATTTTTTTATCAAGCGTCCATGTGTTTTTAATATACATGGTAGTTTTTTATTTTTTTTATTAAGAGTACATATATTTTTAATATATAGATTTTTTTAGTTAAATAACCGAGGAAAAGATATTCTTAGTTGAATAAAATACATATAGATGTTGTAGGTAAAGTAAAAGACATATTTTTTTATGGAATATGAGAGTGGTGTTTTAGATATAATAGAATTATAGTGTTCTAGATGAAATAGAAAATGTATATTTTAAAATAATGAATTTTTATATTTTTATAGAAAAATATTGTGAATTTTAATAATTCAACACATAAGACTTTAGTAGTGAATGCTAATTAAATAATATTAATAAAATATAATTTATAAATATATATATATATATATATATATATATATATATATATATATATATATATATATATATTAAAAGTTGAGCTTTAAAGTCATTAAGCCAAAAAATTTGACAAGTGTCTATCTCCATGTTTGAGTATTCACTCTAAAATTAATGTGTTAAATTCTAAAAAAATCCTAGTTTTTATTAAAAATAAAATATTTATTATAGTTTTTTAGTATTATTTTTTAACTAAAACACTATTATACATATTCCAATACTACTCAAAATCCTAATTTTTATTAAAAATAAAATATTTATTATAGTTTTTTTAGTATTATTTTTTAACTAAAACTATTATACATATTCCAATACTACTTAAATTCTAAAAGTTTTTATATAATACATCTTTTTTATTTCAAATCACTCAATTATTTTTTCTAAACCATTAGAGATTCTATTTTTAAAAATTTTCTTAACTAAAACGCTATCATACATACTCCAATAGTAA
>CATIWK010561653.1:0-11683 GCA_949634005.1 Mallotus japonicus
GTACTTTTCCCAAGAAAGAATGTATCACATAATATGCACATAACACATTTACAAAAGAAATTAAATAAAAGACAATTTAGAGTGAAATAAATTTATGAAAAAGAAAACATTAAATAATTAAAATAAGAATTAAGATGAGAGTTGAGAAAAAGATATGAAAATATATTTAGATATAATTCCCATGAAATGAAGAAAAACTAAATAAGTGGAATCCTAAAATGAAATAAAATAATATATGAGAAGAAAATTGTATTTGAAATTATAAAACAAAAATAAGTTTTATATAGTATCACAAAAAGATGAAAAAGTTATAATAAAAAGAGATTTGAAGTTTAAAAAATGAAAAAAAAATTGTTTATAAGTATAATCATTAAAAGATTGATTTTAAGGGATGAAGAAAGAAAGCTTTGAATAGAAGTCCCATGAATATTCACATTAAATAAACAAGAACATAAAATTAATCAATATAAGTAATAATAAACAAATAAACATCAAAGGAATGATATAGAGAGTTCCAAGTAGAGAAAATAAATGACAAATATAAGACCTGGAATAAAATGATTAAAGGTTTTAGAATAAAAAAAAGGGTTATTTGCAAATAAAATCATAACTTGTAGCCTTTTTGTAATTTAATAATAACATTTCAATCTTGACACATCAATTCGTAAAAATTTGCAATTCGAAACACTGATTAATAATCCGGTGTAATCATGCTAGTGTGGCAAGTCAGAATTGACTCAATTATTTATGTGATCCTCACTTCCCTTTTTCACCTAAGAAGGAGAAGAACAAGTTTCAATACTAGAGCACACAATCCATATTCAAGGGTTCTTAAAGAATTATGAAAGTTTACAAGAAGAACTTTTAGAATGAATTGAATGCTAAGCAATAAATTTGTTTAATCACTTTCTAACCTCTTAAATGAGGTTTTGTGAGGTGCATTTATAGTTGATGAAAAAAAATTAGCTGTTGGAATGCTAAAAATTTATCCTCAAGCTTCATTATATGCTCATTCAGCTTTTTACAAAAATTTCCTTTATCACGATCTTGATATGCTTTGTCTTGATTATGACCATTGATAAAAATAACCGTTGGTGCCTTACTATGACCGTTACGGCTTTAACAGTTAGATTGTGAATCATGTCACAATCATGACATAAGACTATGATGGTCATTGTGAGAGTCCTATAGTCAGTCTTCAACTTGATCCGGCTCATGACTAGCTATGTCTAGTTTTTGATCAAACCTATCATAATCATAATAGAGATCATGAGAGTCACTGTGTGAACTTGTTCTTTAGCTCCAATTTTTCAGGCTTGTGACTTATTATGTCACACTCCTGATCTACCTCCTCACAATCATGACTAGGATTGTGAGGGTCACTGCATGGTTTGTTAATTCTCATAACTTGACTCACAGTTATAATCTTCTTGATCACGGTCATGATCCCATGATCACGAACGATGCGATAGTCATGATCACACCTGTAAGGGTCACTGAATGGACTTAAACTTAAGCATTTATCAAGGGTGGTGCTTATAGGGATGCTCACGATCGTGATAGGGATTATGAGCATCATTACTAAGATGCTATTCCTCAAATAATAAGCTTGTAAATGACTTTAATTTGCACATAGCTTATACACACTTGTAATACACATATTAGTAACTCAAATTGAGTTTGTTAAAATCAAAATAAAGTTGATTAGGTTTTGATCATGCAAATGGCCAACATAAGAGAAAGAAGCAATAATTCATTTGAAGATATTTTAGGAGATTTGAATGTGATGGAGATATGCTCCTTTATGAAGATTTTTTATGTGGATTTTTAATTATAAGTCAATTGGATTATAATTATCTTGAGTTACTGCAAGATGGACTTACTATAGCATGTTTCTTGTATATATATACTGCATCATGATTAAACTATAGAAAGCTTCCAGTATAAAAATATTATAGGATATTTATTTAAGCAAGACTAGTCTAATTTTATGAATGTTGATTGATGATATGACATTAATAAGGATACTTTTTTGAACTATAAATGATGAAATATTATTATATAAGAAAAATACAAGAGATTATAGAGAGATAGATCAATAAGAAAAATCAAATTTAAACATTAAAATTAGTACCATAAATTGTTTGAACGATATCTAAAAAAAGGCACATGTGAGTACATTCATAAATTTTTATGTATTTTTTGCATCATGTTAAAAAGAGATACACATTAATAACTTCAATTTGTCTCCTTGAATCCTACAAATACAAGAAAATCTATTATGAGTCTAGGATTTTTGATTTGCAAGTTCTCCAATACTTAAGTTAGACCTCTTTTAATGTATGCATTTTTCAATCTATTAGAATATATGTTATATATATATATATAAATTCCCTGAAGGGGGTGAATATGACTAATTTGGTTTTGAAGAAGAAATTAAAAAGAAATTTAAGAGGTAAGAAGAGATTAAGGATGGACACAAGTATTTCAAGAGTTTGGTTCCTCAATTGAACCTATGTCTCCACCTACCTTCACCCAAGTTAGAATTTTCAACCTTCAACTCCAATCTATTCTCTTAGATTAAGTTTACAAGTTGAGTTTTTGAGGCCTAACTCAAACTTATTACAATTCTTGTGTTTTTCTTAGCTCAACTCAAACCAAATCCAAAATCCAAGTGTTTTAATGGTTCACACTTCAACCAATTCTTTAGTATAGTTCCTCACTTCCCTTTTTTAACCTAAAGAAGGAGAAGATATAAAATCTGAACTAGAACACATAAATCCATTATCAAAATATGAGAATTAATAAAAGAGAGCTTTTGAGCTTTATAATGAATGTTAAGAATAAATGTTCAACAACCTTCTAATCTTTTAAATGAGGTTTTGTAAAGTGTATTTATAGCTGAGGATAAAAAAACTAGTTATTGGAGTGCTGGAAATTTGTCCCTAAGCTTCACCATATTCATTAAATGCTCATTCACCTTTTGTTAGAAGGTTGATTCCTCATAATCATGACAGTGCATATCACAATTGTGACCGTTAAGAAAAATAGTCATTAGGACCTTGTTGTGATTGTTATGGGTTTGACAGTTAAATCTTGACCATTCATTATGATCATAACTAGGATCATAAGGATCACTATGATAATCCTTTAATGATCTTCAATTTTATCAGGCTCGTGACTAACTTGGTCCCGCTCGTGTTCACCCTATCATGATCGTGACCTGGATTGTGAGGGTCATTGTGAGTCTTTTACTCATCTTTAATTTGATCAGACTCTTGATTGTTTTTATCATGCTCGTGATATAGCTCCTTGCGATCGTGAGGGTCACTACTTAGTTTCTCAAGTTGTGTAACTTGGATCATGATCATGATTCTTTTGATCACAATCATGACCCCATTGTCATGAATATCATCACGGTTATGATTAAGATCTTGAGGGTCATTGGATGTTTTTCAAAACTTGAGCATTTCTTTGATGTTGTGTTCGTGCTGATGCTCATGATAGTGATAGGGATAGTGAGCATCACTGCCAAGATGCTATACTTTTAAATAGTATGCTTGAGAATGCCTCTAACTTGCACTAGCTTATATACACTTAAAATACACACATTAGTAATTCAAAATTGATTTTGTTAAAATTAAAATAAGGTTGATTAGGCCTTAATCATACAAATGGCCAACATGCTCAAATTTGGTTCAATGAGGAATCCTTTTTCTAATGGGATTAGACTTCTAATTTTCTTAATGAGGCTAGACTTCCTATTTAGTTAAAATATTATGCCCTAATGGGCTTAGGTAATTAAGCTTTTAGCATATATTAGGCTCTAATGGCCCAACTATTCAATTTCATTTCTTATATTGAATATCACACATAGTACTATAATAATTATTTAATTATCTAATTATTAACTAAAATAAAAATACTACATGCAAATATTTTTAGAATAAAAAATAATATTAACATTAAAATATTGAAAAAATAAGTATAATTTTTCAAGTAGAAAATTTATCAAAACTTTAATAAATCATAGCATATTAAATTGTAATATTGTATTATATTATATAGACAAAATAGTACTTTATTAATTTTAAAAAAAATTAAAATTTGATAATAAATAATTAATAAATATTTTATTATTTATAATTAATTAATCATAGTTTTAAAATATATTATATAAAACTATTTTTAAAGTAAAAAATTTTAGCATTGTAAAATGTTGAAAAAAGTGTGGTGTAAATATTTAAATAAAAATTTATTAATATAATATTGAATTGCTATCTAGGCATATTTTTATTTTTGGATAATGATCCCACAAGTCTTATAAGTTGTTCAAAATTGCAATCAAGTTCTAAATTTTTTTTTGATTGAGTCCTAGAAGCTAATAAATATTAGCACGTTAGTCCATGTCTGTTATGTTAAACAGAATGGACAAACGTGGTTAATTAAACCCCACCCAAACATACTTTTGTATCTTTTTATATTATTAATTAATTTAAGAAAGAGAAAAAGTAAAATAAAGGTAATAATGACTAGTTCAAATTTGTAAGCTTTCTCGTCATCTTCTTCTCTTATATTTCATTCATCACAAACAAATTCATCAAAAATCCTTAAAAAGCTCAGACAAAAAAAAAAAAAAATCCTTTGAAAGCAAAAGAAACTCTGCTCTGAATGTCTCATGTGTTTCTTTAAGAAGCAAAAACTCTTATTCTTCTTCTTATAACTGATCCTCTCCCTTCAAGATCATTTAGAATGGCATATGAGTTCTTTGGTGGTGGGGCTGATTTCTACGTCAGTATCATTGGTAGATCCATGAATCCCAACAACCCATCTCAACCTGCTGCTTATAGAACCAACAAAACTACCAACAATAATAACTAATCTAATAGAATATTATCTAATCTAAATCTGGTCTTTAGGTAATGTTATCTGGTAACACATTCTTCTTCTTCTTCACTTATTTGCTCTATTATTATTTTTTTAAAATTTCAATTGTAATATGGTTTGTTTGTTAGTTTAGTTTAATTTTGTTTCTTTTTCATTTGTTGCATAGATTTGTTTCTTCTATGTTGTTCATTGTTTCATAATATATAATCCATTCCATTTACTACTTTACTTCAATTCGCGCTGCTTTTCTCTCCAATTGAACTACTTTTCTCCCCATCTCTTCTCTTATTTTCTTTTTTTTTTTGTTAAATTATTAACAATAATAACAGTAATAGTAGTACGATTTCACAACTCTTTTCTTATCCTTTATTTTTTTTCTTCTTTTTCTTCTTCTTCTTCTATTGAATGTTTGTAATTATTGTACATAATTTTTTGCTTCTTTCTATTAATCTTCTAACTTAAAATTATGCCTTTTTTGTGTGTGTTTGTCGATGAGCTTTCCATTTTTATCATCCATCGCTATTGCATGTGCCATTTAATTTAATTTACTAATTGTTTTTGGCGTCAATAATGTAGATTAGAGGATGATAAGTATTTATAGTGGGTTTTATGCCCTTATTCTACTTCATAGCATTTTTTTTTTCTGTGTGTGTGTGTTTTTTTTTAAGTTTTAGTGGAGTTCTTACATATTCAACCTTCCTCTTATTTGATTCAAAGTGACAAAGGCTAGCCACATTAATAGACCACATTAGTCCATTCTGTTTAATATAACAGAGATGGACAAACATGCTAATATTTATTAGCTTATAGGACTTAATAAAAAAAAAATTTTAGGACTTGATTGTAATTTTCAAAAACTTATAGGAACTGTGGGGTCATTATCCCTTTATTTTTTAAAGAATTTTATTATGAACTTTAATGAGAAACTAATTAAAAGTTGAAAGACCCTAGAGGGAAGTGAATAGGTCTAATTGAATATTTGTGATTGATTGACAAAATTAAGGATTAATTTAAAGAAAACACGAAATAATGAAAGAAGATTAAAACAAAGATGAAATCACAAGAACATAACGATTTTAGGGGGTTCGGATTCTTAACTAATCCTACATCTTCAATCTAACTTCTTCTCAAGTTAGGATTTTTAAATCTACCCCAATCTTATTTACCAAGATTGTTACAAGTGTTTTTCAAGGCTCAACACTAAACCTTTACAACTTGAGTTTTCAAGACTTATTCACAAAGTTTCACCAAGTGTTCTAGGCTCACACTTAAACATGTTCCCAAGTGTTTTGAAAGCTCACATTTAAACCTTTCCACAACCTTTTACAATATGTATTTTTCACAATGACTCATCACTATCATAATCTCACAAATCTAGTGTTTTCTAAAGTTAACACTTCAACCTCTAGCGAACTAGATCCTCTTTATCCTTTGGCTTATACCCAAGAAATGAATAGAAGAAGAATCCTATCACTAGTCACACACTCAGCACTTAAGAGTTATATATACAAAGTTTGATTCTTCACAACAAATTCTCAACAAATCATGTGTATTTCCATCAACCTCTTAAATGTTAAATCAATGAGTATTTATATTATGGAGGTTGAAAACTACTTATTGGAGGCTCAAAATTCGGGCTCCACTCATCATTCTCTTCATTAAATGCTCCTTTAGTTTTTTTTTTTTTTTTGCTGGATTTGACATACTCATGATCATAAGGATGCATGTCACGATTTTAAGGAATAAAAATGTAGTTGTTACTTATACAAACTAGCCGTTGGGAGTAGCAAAAGAGGGGTTATAAACATGCTCATGATCGTGACCAAGATTGTGAGAAGGACTGCCTTCAATTGTTCTTCAAGCTTATGGAACCTCAAGATCATAAAAGAGATGATCACGATTGTGTTGGGCTTCCTTACGGTCGCAATGGAGATTATGAGGGGCATCGACCTCCTGAAATTTTATCTTCACTTAACTCCTTTAGGATCGTGGGAATTCTCACGATCATGATGCCACTTCTGAGCATCATTGTCTTTGTGTTTTGGCCACATTTTGAGCTCTATAACTTCATCCATGAAGCATGTCCTTGGTACTAATTAAGATATATACTTGTACACATATATTAGTAATAAAAATTGATTGCTAAAATCAAAAGTAAGGTTGAATTGAAATCAATCAATACATTGAACATGCAAAGGGTTAACAAAAAGTAAATTAATAAATTTTTTATTTGTCTAATAATTAATTATAATCATAATTTTAAAATATGACATAATTTTTTTGTTAGCATTATTTATATTATATAGATAAAGTAGTAATTTTATTAAACTTTTTAGATATTTTATTAAAGTTTATTAAGACCATTGTTAAAATTAAATTAATTAAATTAATTAAATTTTTATTATTTAATTATTAATTAAAATAAAATATATTTTGTGATTTTTTAAAGTAGATGAAAATATTAAGATTAAAAAATATTGAAGAAATAATTTTTAAATTTTTATTATTTTATAATTAATTATTACCAAAATTTTTAGAAAATTTTATAAAGAATTATAATTAATTATAACATAGTTTTCTAAGAAAATTACTGTACAAAATTATTTTTAAAATAGATAAAAATATTGAAAATTTAGCTTCAAATAAAAAATATATTAAAATTATAATAAATTATAACTTTATTAATTTTATAATATTAAATTCCTACATAGATAAAATAATACTTTATTATTTTAAAAATAGTTATAATTAAATTAAGTAAATCTTTTTATTTATTCAATGACTACCTACAGCTCTAATAAAAAAAAAATAGTGCATAAAATTTTTTGAGAAGAAATTATAATATATAGATAAACTAGAAAATTTTCCTATCTTTAGATATTTAATAACAAATAACCAAAATTAAATTAATTAATTTTTTATTATCTAATTATTAATTAAAATTATATTATTTTTTTTCCAAAAAGGTATCAACAAGAATAGAAATGGTATATAATTGTTTAAGTAAAAGATTTATTTAAAATATAACAAATTTCTTGTCTATTAAATTTATAAAATTACATTATATATATATATAGTATTTATAGTATTTTTTTAAATTTTAATAAAAATAATTAAAATTAAATTAATTAGTTATTGTTTATGTAGTAATTTTTTAATGAAAATATTTATTAAAATTAATATATTTTTATTTATGTGATAAAATAATTAATATTAATATATTTTTTTATAAAAAAAATTCGCGCGTGGCGTTCACTACGATTTACATTTTACAAAATTGAAGAATATAGAGGAGGACGAGGGTGAGGCGCAAGCCAAGCAGTGATCAATCAATCAATGGCATCACAAGCAGAAAGCAATGGAAATGGAAAAGGAAGTAAGGAGAATTGGGTAGAGGATTTGCAGCGTACAGTCATCGAATCAAAGGACTCAGCCATTCGCTCTGCTATTTCCTTCCAGCAAAATTCGTCTTCCCGTCTTCGCTCTTTACAGGTCTCTCTTCTGTTCTCTTCTTTTCTCTAATCTTCCTGCAAAATACTTGATTTTGCTTCTATTTCAGCTTCTGGGTATTTCCCTTTCTTTCTGATTATATGTCTATGTGTCATCGCAGGGCGATGTCCCTCAAGCTATTTCCCACTTCACAGCTTACCAAGATTCCTTCTTCAATAAAATTAAAGGTAACCCAACTTTTCATTTCTTGCTTTGCTCTCTCGTCTGCACATGTCTTTCGCAACTTAAAATGCTTTATCCCTCTACCCACAAAAAGTATTATTACCCACAAAATCCTTCAACTTCAGTGATACATCCCAGTGTCTGACACATATATCCATTTAATCTTAACCACGACTTTGAACAAACTTATTATTGTTTTCCTTTAGAGGAGTTGATGATTGCAAGGGAGCACCCTGCTCAGACTGTTGGGCTTGCTGTAACAGCCAGTCTCCTCCTTATGCGCGGTATGATCATTTTCTCATTAGAATATGATTTCTTTGACTTTCCACTTTTTCAATAATTTATTTCTTTCATTAGATATACTTTACCCCTCCACTCGAGCATGCTAAATTTTATTGTTTATGCTTTCTACATTGGGTTTCAATACAAGTTACTAGAGTTTGATACTTGTGCAATAGAAGTCAGCTTCGTAAAGCACAGTTCATTGGCATTGCTCTGGATAGGAACTTGTACTTAATTCTACAATGGAAAGTTGTTGCAGGCTTGCAATTAGATGCCTTGAATGATTAAACTGGTTTGCTTCACTGAGACATCAACCACAAAAGCATTTATGACGCCCACTTATTTCATTCATTTAACTTTACTTAAGGAAAGAATTAGAGAATTCGAATCACCTTCTTACACTCGAACAGTTCCGTAAAAAAATATGACAATGAGCTCTTCTTTCACCTCTGATTTAGAAGAATGCATTGTCTTTCCGAAGCTTGGTTGGATATATTTATACATAGTTTTCTGAACTCGTTCTTTTCATTGATTAAGTAATGGTAATTTCAGTTTCTGACAACATATATATTAATCAATGGAAAGGATATCATTGTATCTTTTGTGTTGACTGGTTCATCGTACCTGAACTGATACTATCGGTCCATTCACAGGTCCAAGACGGTTTTTATTTCGTCATACCTTTGGTCGATTTCAAAGTGAGGAGGTAAGCATTATGTTCATTCTACAAAAGGCTTCTTTTATCTTATGCATTTATGATGCGGATGTTATTTGCACATCACATATTCAAATGATGTGACGGTTCAACTTTTTGGTTGTAGAAAGTCAAAAAAAATGTTTTGGATTTTATCTGTTTTAACATTCATTATTAAAGTCCAATGCTGTGTATCTAATATGTTATCATCTGTTTATTCATTTCCAGGCAAAATTTATTAAAGCTGAAAAGAATGTGAAAGAATTGAACCTCTCTGTTGATTTGATGAAGAACGAGAGCAGAAAATTACTTGAAAGAGTATCTCTTGCTGAAAAGGATATGAAGCATGGCCATACAGAGCTCATGTAAAGTGATTCTTCATGCTCTTGCATTCTGCTATGCCTAATTAATCAGCTCTCTTAGTTTGTTAGTTAAATTATATCTGTAGGGATGCTGGAAGTCAAATTCAACGTGTTGCTAAATCACTTTACAAGATTGAAAACCAGGCTGCAGGTATGTGTTTTAGAGGATTTCATATTTCACTTACCATAGATGATAGAGTGATTGGAGCAAGCATTCCTGTTTATGTTGGCTGTAACTCATGGTGGCTTTTGGTTTGTTAGATTTGTGGATCTTTTTCCACTTCAGGTTGTTTTGGATAAAAATTTGAAAGTTCTTTGTTCTAGCAAGTAGTAAAATGAGCAAAGATTTGCAACTGACAAGAAAAGGGAAAAGTTGTTTCAATTGGATAATAGAATTTATCTGAGATCACATGTGTTTAGTTGGAATTTCAAATTCATTTACTAATATTTCTTCTTCCATGCTCATGACTATGATTCACGTTCATGAACCAACACAACCAAAGAATATGTTTAATGGAAGTAGTGTAAAGTACAATGCCAAATCTCTTCATTTCAAGTCCTCCTAATCCAAATTTTACTTTTTAAAACCGTGATCTCAACATGTCAAACTCTTAGCTAGAAAGATAATTTTGTTTATGGTAAGTGATGGCAAGTTTGGCAGTGGTAATTCCCACTGAAGTGTTGTAATAGAAGACAGGAAAGGACTCAATTGTTCTTTCTAGATATTAGCCATCGGCTAAAACAGAACAACTAAATTGTTCTTTCTAGATAATTTGTTTTATTTTTGTTAGATCTAATGGAGGGGCTACGAGAAATCCCTGGAAGGGAGGCATTGAAACTTCGAGCTGAGGTAAGCGAAATATATTTTTATCTTCTTTCGGCAGTTTGAAATGCCCTTGCTATTGATAAGGTTATTGAAGTTGCTGTCTCTTGGATTGACTAGGTAGCTTCTATGGCATCAGTTCTGAAGAAGCATAAGAGTGTGCTTGACAAACGAATTATGAAGATTTCGGATTTAGGGGTTCCTGTTTGATAGCATTTGATGATCCCTTTTTTTTTTCCTCTTCTTTTTTGGATGTGTTGAATTCATTTCTTTTCTTTGAATGGGAAAACTTGGAACGCCATTAACCATGGTATCAGGGTGCAAAGTCTTTTCGCTGATTGCCTCCTGAGTTGTTCATACGTTTAGTTAAGCATGGGAGATCCTCACTTTTTGGCATAATAATCATATTTTTAAAATAAGATAATTGTTTGGCCTTATCTAATAAATAAGTGCTATAATAACAAAAAAATCTGTCAATATATATATATATATATATATATATATATATTATTGAGTGAAGAAATCATTAATGGGAACATATTGAGTGAATAAATCATTAATTGGAACATATTGAGTGAAGAAATCATTAATTGGAACATATTGAGTGAATAAATTGAGTGTTCTACTTTATGGTAACCTACTACGAGATCAAGTGTTTATATTTGATATTATTCGATTTCACAATCCGTAGGTAAATTATGTTAAAGTTTTCAAAATTTTTCTTGAACAATATAAAATGTATTGTATTGTTAAAGAAGACCAAAATTCTAATCCATATATATATATATATATATATATATATATATATATATATATATATATATATATATATATATTGCTTTAAAAATATTTACAACAATTTTTATATGAAATTTAATTTCACGACTTTGGCATTTTATATTTTAAAATATGTAATAATAATATCTAATGTAATATATGTATAATAAATAAATGTCATTTTTC
>CATIWK010561783.1:0-12867 GCA_949634005.1 Mallotus japonicus
ACTCAGTCAAGGGTAAACCACTCAAATTACCTAAAGTCTATTTCGAGATCATCTAAGAATACCAAAGTTAATTACAACCTATTTTCATGGTCACGTCAATTAACTAGGGTTCATTAAGTTCCTTAGTGATTTATTACTCCCCGAAGGATTCGTCTACTTTCGTGATCAAGGTTCCTAAGTTTTACAAGTCTATGAGCTGATAAATCATGCAACTTTCATTGTCTCTAATTTACCCAAAAACTTGCAAACTATTGGGCCCTTAATTGAATACAAGACATAAAGCACAACTCATAAAATTGACTGAAAATTAATTCATTGAAAGGAAATAAGAATCCAAACAAGTAATAGACTAGCTACGCAAATCCAAACCCTAAAAAGAGTTTAGCCACACATGGTTGTGGTAATAAACACAAACATCATGAAAAGAATTAAAGATGAAGAAGAAATAGTAGCTGAAGCTCTTGAATCTTGCACAAAGTCTTCTTTGATCTCCGTTGATTAATTATTTGTGTCTTCAAAAGTGTTTCCGAATGATAAAGGATGATAAAAAAATCTTTTTATCCCCCGTTTATATTGCCAATTCAATGGAAACTTAATTTGACTTGAATTCCTGAGTTTCCATAAAAAGGAAACTTTCTTCTGCTCGACATGGCTTAAGCATGGCCATGTCACGTCCTTCACTTTCCAGCACGGCTTGGCACATGACCATGTGTGATCCTATGCTGAACTTTCACATTTTCTTCAAGTTGGACAGAAACAAGCACGGCTTGGAGCACGCCCGTGTGGTTTCCATGTGTCAAACTCTTCAGGGACACGACTTCAAGCACGGTCATGTGGCATGCCATGACTCCTAAATGCATTTTCATAGTGCAATATGGACACAAGCTCGCTCATATGTGGCCATGACACAACTTTCCTTTACCATTTAGGCATCCTTTTTAATCTTTCCTACAAAAAGGGGAAAAACTTATTAATATCAAATAAAAACTCCTAAATAAACCAAAATCAATAGGAAACTAGAATGAAGGTAAAACTTGAACAAATGTTTAATTGAACCTAAATTCCTCCTAATTATTATTAACTATTTATTCAAAATTCATTAAAATTCAACTCTAGAATATGTGTAAAATTACACTCAACACTGTAAGAATAATTGCAGTGGTAGGTATGGCAACATCTCCGAACTGAAGAAAAAGTTCATGTTTGGGTTAATGAAAAGCGCATTTTTTTTCTTTTTCACACGTGTGATGGACCCTGGTCCATATTACAATATGGACAAGGGTCCATGGTATAACAATTGCATTCCTGATGGGTTTTAATTCAAAACAAATATCAACAATGGGAATGAGTCATTCCCATTCTCATTCCTGAGCCACTTTAAGCCTAAACAAACAGTCCCTAAGTTATTAGTTTGTATTAGAGCTGAGCATCGGACGAAGAAAATACCGAACCAAACTGAAATTTCGAACCGAAAGACATTAAAACCGTATCGAACTGAAAGACATTAAAACCGTATCGAACAGAATAATTTTAGTCTCAAATAGGACCGAACCAAATTTTATGACTAATTTGATACGGTACTGGATATTTACAAAAAATCGAACCGAGAACCGTATCAATCTATGCACTATCCTAAAGACAATTATCAATAGTTGGCCAACAAAACTACTCAGCTCATGACAATTGTAATCATATATCATAAACAAGACTTATCATTACACCTTGACAGTCATGGACACGACAGTACTCTAAAACAATTCCAATTATAACAATTGAGATTTGAGTATGCCTATAACATTATTATTTTTCATTCCTGACATTTACCCTCAATAATAATAAAGCTTAGCACACTACAAGAATGATTTAGAGACGAAATTTTCCGTCACTAACCATTTAAAAATTTCGTCGCTAACTGCCTTAGCGACGGAATTGTGATGCAAACTTTTCCGTCATTAAAATGCTCGTTGCTATTTTTTAGTGACGGAAAAAATCAATCTGTCACTAAACTTAGCAACAAAATTAGAATTTCGTCACTAAACTTAGCGACGGAATCAAAATTCAGTCGCTAAGACTAGCGACGGAATCTGAATTCCATCGCTAATCTTAGCAACAAAATTAGAATTTTGTCTCTAAATTAAGGACGGAAATCAATTTCTGTCGCTAAATTTAGTAATATGAAAGCAAATTGATTGTTGATTTTAGCGTCGGAATAAAAAATCCGTCGCTAAATTTTTATTAGCAATGAATTATATGATATTTAATTTTTTTGATTTTATAATAATAAATTTAAAAAAGTTAAAATAAAATATATAATATATATGAAATACATATTCATTGCAAAATAACCATAAATTCAATTTGAAAAAAAAAAGTTTACAAATAAGTTAAATTCACTATTATATCTAATAATGAAAAAAACTACAAATAAAAATTAGTCCAAATGATCTAGTGTAAATATAAAAAATATCAGTGCCTAATAACAATTCTAGTGTCAACATATCTAATATTTCTGTAGGAAAAATCCATTTAATTCTAACTTCTATGTCATCTTTCAATAAATGTTCTTTAACTGATTGAATGGACACCTGCAAAACAAAATCAAAGAAAAAAATAAACCAATACTCTTTAACCCCAAACTGCATGTAATAAGAATTCAATAATTAGCATAAAAATATTTAAAAATATATATATTTTTTAAAGTATCAAACAACTTAGATAAAAAAAAAATAGAGTTAAATGGGCCTTCTTTTTAGCAATCTAGAGAAGCAAGAATGTTTATGGTAAGTTGATAAATTTCATCTTAGTCCACATGAGAAGAATGTTCCTGACACTGAGTACGTGCATATGTGTTGAGAGATAGCGAATTATTCAAAAAGTTTAAAAGAAGTGAGGACGATAATTGTTTGAGGTAATTTGTTTTTAGAGAAGAGCTCCAAATAAAGTTATAAAATTTTATTGAAGCTAGTGCCACACCTTAACTAAAATTGATGCTCTTGCCACACACCTAACAACAAATTCATCCAAAAGAGTAAATAAGATAAAAATCATGACTTTCCCAAGCAAAAGGCCTCAACTTTAATAGAGGAACATAGCAATCAGCAATCAAGAATCATAACTGAATATAGAGAATATATTTTTTTTCCAAATGAATAAGCACAATGCATTAAAAAAAAAACTCTAGAATATCTATGTACATATATAACATACAGAGCACGAAACTCATACAATTTATAACCCAGGTGGCGACAAAATAGAAAAAATCCATAAGCATAAAAAAAAACAACATATAATTTCAAAGAATTAGGTTTCAAAAACCCCAAAAGCCGACCTTTTTTTTTAAAAAAAAATGGAAAATATCAATCGAAAGAGCATGCAAGTTCTCTATTTTGCCATTCTTTGCTGAAAAAAATAAGAACGGTATAGTGTTTTGTTCTCATTGCTTGTTTGTATTTTCTTCTATAATAAATTTAGTCTCAAAGATGGAGACTTAAGAAATTATTTGAAAACTAACTAAAGCATTTATGTGGTGATTCTCGGTTTATAATGTTACTCTTGTGTTCGAGTAAATTCTAACATTGATATTTCTGCGAAGATAAAGAATATTCATATGTATTTTTTGGTATATTATATTAAATTTAGAGAAATAATGTATTTGAGTTTCCGTTAATTACTAGTATTAAATTTTAGTCTCGTGTTATGAAAGTTTTATACTAACTATTATTGTTTCTAGCTTGCAAATAGTTCTGGGAAAATAAAGAAAAATTTGATAATAGAATTTTAAGGTTAAAGTAAGCTCTTCTCGAATGTTGAAAATTTGATTTTACAAGTCTTGAAATTTATTTATTGTTATTCTACTCTCTCATATCTTCATGTCTCGAATCATGAAATAATTTCTTGGTTTAGCCACACTCTTACTTAACTATATACGTATGTATATACACAGCCCAAATTGTTCCAAATCCATGTTAATATCAAAATAACATGTTAAGCTCATCACGTAAAGATAGGGTTAATTATTTAGGAGGGTATCAAATTTTTGCCTTATTTTATTTTAGTCACCAAATCTAATTAATTTGTATTTTTTTGGTTACTGAATTTCTATTTAATTTCAAAATGGTTACCTATAGAAACTTTTCTAATCCATAAAGAATTCAGAATTATCAATTTAATTTGAACTTGAACTTTATTTATAAATAAGTCCATAGGTTCTGTAAAAAATAAATAAAATAGAGTTTATTTATAATTTTGTTTACTTCATACCTTCTATTGTAGAAAATTTTGTTCAATATCTATATTTATTTGGTAAGTTTAATACTAAGGCTCCGTTTGTTTGTGAAAAATATTCTTCCTGAAAATATTTTCCCTTATTTTCCAGTGTTTGGATTACCAAAAAAAAAAAGTCAAAGAAAAATAACTTCAAAACAAGGGAAAATAATTTCCAATTCTAAGGATGGGAAATCATTTTCCAATAACTTTTCCAATGTCTTCTCTCCTCATTTATTGTATTCTCTTTTATTTTTCAATGCCTTCTTTCCTCAAATATTGTCTTATAGTGTTGCAACCAAACATTGTAAAATATTTTCTTTGGAAAATAAATTTTTTGGAAAATATTTTTTTGATAAAATATTTTCCGCAAGCAAACGGAGCCTAATAGTTTAAGAAATTTAAGACAAGAATTATTGGAAGTTGGTCAACAAGAATTTAATATTCATTTAGAATATTATAACCATTATTGTGATTGTGTTGAATATAATAGAAAGTTGTGTATTATTAATATAATTATTTTAATTTTAGATCATCTACTAAGTTCTAAATAAATTGTAAGAATAATAGGAAATCGAACAAAGAGTTCAAATTTCAATAATCCATCAGAATTGACTTCATTCAATAATATATAAATTGAAGCGAACCAACTCCTTAAGCAATTTCATGCTAAAGGAATACTTGGTGATTAATCAGAAAAAAGACAAGCCCTGGCCATTGAAGTAGGTAGGTTGGTGAATGAAAGGCTAAATGCTATAAAAAGGGAAAAAGCTTCGAAAGCACTTGTGACAGAAAAAAAAGATACAAAAATTAAGAAAGAAAAAATGGTTCTCTATATTCCTAACCCTACCATTAAGGCAATAAACATAAGCAATAGCAATTTAACTCAAGACCTTAGAAAAACCTTAGGTCTGGTAGATGAAGCTGAAAGAATTAAGAAATTATAGATCTCATCTTTCTTGATCCCTGAGTAACTCTTTGATTCCACCTAGTAGGAGCAAGTTTACCTTTAGTGATATCAGAGCTGAGGAAAAAGGTAAGAGAATTCTAAGATTCTTTGTAATTCTGCACTAAATTGAAAAAGATAAAGTTAACGGAATAAAAATTTTGGACGGCATGCTTTTTGAAACAAAACTAAAGTTGGGTTATCAAAAGGAAACAAACTAAAATTTAGTAACCAAATTGCAACAGGAGTGTAGTTGGATGACCTTGAAAATATTTAACCTCCCAACAATATATTCGTATAACTATAGTTTAGAATTAACCTTGAGATTCAAATTCATATAAGGCAAAACCTATCCTCAGGCCCCTAAACTTATCAGCTTTTTAGCTTTAGACCCCTCAAGTTTCATTTTGTATATCTAGGTCCTCGAACTTCAGAGGTTTGAAGTTTTAAATCCCTCTGTTAATTTTTTAACATAAATTATTTTCTTTTGGTCCCTAAAGTTTTATATTTTTAACATTCATACCATTTTTTTTTACCTTTTAACACTTATATCACTTTTAAAATTTTTTACCGATAAAAAATAAATTTACTTATTTTAATTTCTAATATTTTAAATGAAAAACATAAATTTATATACATTTTTAAATAATTTTAAATATTAAAAATAAATAAACAAGTTAATGTTAAGATAAAAAAAAATATAATAAAACTAATGTTTTTTACAATATTTTAAATTATACTAGCTAGTTTTATTTTTCAATAAAACTTATATTTTCAAAATAAAATATTATGATAAAAAAGAAAACCATAATTAAAAGAGATTATGGTCAAAAATATTTTATAATTCTTTAAAATTTAAATTTTATATTTTTAATACTTTTTTTAGTTTTTTGTACAAAATTTTAATTGAATTGTTGTGAATAAATTTTTATAATATAAATTTTATAAATAGTGGATACCAATGCATGTCTGTACATCACCAAAAATGGTGACAGATTTTCCAAGCAATTCAAACTTTTTATAACTGTTATCTTAACCTTCATTTTTTTATCATACTTTTTGTGTACATGAAAAAAATAATAATATTATAAAAATTTATTCACAATAATTTAAAATATTGTTAAAAACAATAGTATTATTATATTTTTTTTATCTTAGCATTAACTTATTTGTTTATTTTTAAAATTTAAAATTATTTAAATATGTATATAATAATTTAAAATATTAGAAATTAAAATAAGTAAATATATTTTTTACCAGTGAAAAAATTTTCAAACTGATATAAGTGTTAAAAAAGTAAAAAAAAAATGGTATGGATGTTAGAAATATAAACTTCAGAGATCAAAAAGAAATAATTTGTATTAAAAAATTGACATAAGGGTTTAAAACTTTAAACTCGTGAAGTTTAAGGAGCGAAATATAAAAATTGAAACTTTAGGGGCCTAAAGCCAAAAATCGAAAAGTTTAAGGGTCTTAGGATGGGTTTTGCCTTGATATAACTATATTTATAGGTAGGGGTGTAAACAAGCCGAGCCGCTCGCGAGCAACTAGGTGTTCGGCTCGATAAAAGCTCGTTCAAGCTCGTATATTGAAGCTCGTTTAATAAAAGAGCCGAGCTCAAACTATACAAAGTTCGGCTCGTGAAGCTCGCGAACAAACTTGAATAGAAACTCATGAGTCAGCTCGTAATTTTAATGTTTAATAATTTGATTTTGGATATATAATATATAAATTCGTATTATAAAAAATAATTTAAAATATATATTATTAGAATAAAATCATAATTTTTATTAAATATATTGTAATTTATTTAATAAATAATTTTTTAAAAAAATTTTGAATATATAATTTTAATTTATAGTTTGTATTTTTTAAAATTTCTTTAGGCTCGTTTAAGCTCCCGAACAACTCGTGAACACCATGTACGATAGCAAGCTCAATTCGAGTTCGGCTCGTTTATAAACTAACCAAGTCTAAACTAGCCAAAGTTCGACTTAGCTCGGCTCGATTACACCCCTATTTATAGACATATGTACTGTTTCTTTCATGCAGGTGCACTCAGGTTGAAAATCATTTGGAGACAAAGAAGAAAATTCTATTAGAACTAGTTGGTGTAGACTAGAGGTGTTCAAATTAAATTTTTAGTTCGCAGTAGTATGTATATTGGTTTTTGGTGGCCCCAATGAGTAACCCAAGTGATAAAATATGTGGATATCCAGTTGAGAAGACCAAGAATAGAACCCCCCCCCATCCCCTATCTCCTCTCTTTGTGGTGTTCGGAATTAACCACTTCATCTATGACAAAAAAAAAATACTGATTTTTGGTGCACTGAGGCGTTAGCCAAGCAGTAGGGCATGGGCCTAATGAACTGACTACTCAGGGCCTCAGGCACTGTCTCTACATGAAGAGATGTCACTAGTGTTGTCTCCTATTTATTTATTTATCTCTTCTATCCTCAATTTCAAGCCAATTATCAATTAAATCCTACTTTCAAAATTATTTCAATTTGCTCCTTCAATTTTATAAATTGTGTCAATTTTATCCAATTTTATTTAAAGAATATATAATTATATTTTTGAAAATTACTTTTGGAGCCCTATAAAATAAATTTGACAGTTATTCAATTTTTACTTCTTTTTTAAGAAAAATAAAATTTAAAAATATATTCAAGTTTTAATTTTACCATTTTTGAAATAAATTTATAAATTTTTGCATAAAATTTTAACTTTTTATGTATCAATTAAAAATAATAAGAAAAAAGTGATAACTTATGAATCAATTTATTATATAGACTAATATTAATAAAAATAAAAATAAATAAAGTTAGCACTTTTAACTATCACTATAAATAATAATAAAATTTTAATTTTTAATTTTTTCATATTTTTCAGAAAAACTAAATATTTTTATATTCTTAACTAATATTTTTATTATCTCAAAATTCTCTATTTTTTTATCCAATATTTTTTTGGTTTGACCTCTATTAGAAACATTTCTGAATAATGTGGTTAAAAGTTGAGAAATAAATTTTAAAATAGTTAAAATTTAAGAATTTTTAGTGAAAAATTAAAAATTTATGAAAATATTTAGAAATTAATTTTTAAATTTATGTCAATAGTGACAAAATTAGAATTTAAAATATTTTCTTACAATTTATTTTTTCTTATAGGAAAAAGAGGATAACAATTTAATAAGTGTCAAATTTATTTTATAAGAATCTAAAAGTAATTTTTAAAAATATAATTAGATCCTTCAAATAAAATTGGATAGAATTAACACAATTTATAAAATTGAAGGAGAAAATTGAAATAATTTTCATTATAAAATTTAATTGATAATTGGATCAAAGTTCAGGATAGAACTGGTGTTTTTTTTTTTTTTTAGCAAGTTAAGGTGTTAAAATGACTAATTTGTAACTTAAAGGGGTAAATTGATAAAACAAGCTAAGTTCAAGAGCCCACGATTGTATAAAGCATAAAAAATAGATTTTAATCATAAATCTTTCAATTATTTAAGTGAAAGAAGGTACCTCTATATTATGCTAGCTTAAAATTTACTAGGGGTTAGCATTGGGTTTGATCAATTCAGTTAGTTTAGTTCAGTTTTGTTATTTAGTTAATATGGTTTGGTTTTCATTTAAATTCACTTTGGTTCAATTTTAAATGTCAAGAACTGAAATTATTTTTGGTTTGATTTCATTTTCTACATAAAAACTTTGGTTAACTGAAATAATTGAATAAAATATTTTATAATAATAATAATAATTTAAATATTAAAATAAATTATAATTTTGCAAATTTAGTTTATTTGGTTTGATTAATTTAGTTTTCTAAAAAATTAGGTTATGTTTGGTTTTTGTGTTTAAAATTTTGATTAATTCAATTTTGGGTAATTTTGGTTCGATTTTGACCACACCGATTAAATGCTCACCCTATATATCCATTACAGATGATTGATTCAAAATCTACAAAGTCACACCAAAATAGAAAAATTCTAGTAATTTCATATATATATATATATTTTTTGGTGCTAAATTACATGTAGTTTTAGAACTCATTTTAGAATGTATTTATAGATTTTAGGTTGCATTTAGTTTAGTTTAGTTATAGAAATAGATACTTTTATATCTTCATTTTATTTTTCAGGGAAAAGTAAACTTGGAGGTGAATGGTGTCATTTGAAGCATGAAAATAGTCAAAACAGAGCAAGGGAACATAGTTGCAGTTTTTGTCGCGATTTTTAGGCTGCATTTAGTTTAGTTATAGAAATAAATACCTTTACATCTTCATTTTATTTTTCAGGGAAAAGTAAACTTGGAGGTAAATGGTGTCATTTGAAGCATGAAAATAGTCAAAACAGAGCAAGAGAACATAGTTGCAGTTTCTGTCGCGATCGCGAATCCATCGCAGCTGAAGTTACTGTAGCGATCGCTATAGTGTCGTGATTGATATATTGCTATGATCGATCCAGTGCCATAAACCTGTACTACTGAACTTTCAGTTGTGATCGCGGGAAGCCTGATTCCATATTTTTTTGGCTGAATTGTGAGCTAGCACACACCCATTTTGAAGGGGATCCATGGACTCTTCGACAAGACTATAAAAAGGGACCAAAAACCTAATTTATGGGGGGTTGGAGACCATACTCTATATATCAAATCAAGACCCAAAGATCTCTCAATTCCAAGGGGATTCTCACCCACTCACACCCATAACAACCAAGAAAGAGAAGAGAAGAAAGATGAGTAAAAGAAGCTAAGAGGAAGAGCCACCATTGAAGATTCACAAGCTTCTTTGATAACAAACTCTATTTCTTTCTCTTTTGCTATTATTATTTTGATATTCTCTTGGGTTGTTATTGAATTGAATGATGGAATTTGTAGCCATGTTTGGGTAGTTTTATTTGTGTTGTTGGGATTTTGGAAACCCACTTGATTTAAGTTCATTTAATAGATCTTGTTCTTGTTTATATTGCATATTGTGTTTGTTGAGTATGTTGAATGTTGTATTGTGGCCAAATGCAACTCTAGTTTAGATCTATGCAGAAGCATTTGGCATTTGTATATTTTGGTATATTGCATATATTTCATTCCATTTCCATGCATTTGTGTAAAATTAGCCCAATTTTAATGCTTAAATAATTGAAATTTTTGCAAACTATCATTGTTATGAACTTTGTGTATGTTTTTAGTTTTGTTGAGGTCATATTGCTTAATCTTCTATTAATGGTTAATTTAAGTTCTTTTTAAGCTTTGTTGACACCTTAAGTTTAGAATTTTGAGCTTTTAATCAACCTAATGCATGTTGTTGCTCATTTGATCATGTTATGAGTTGATGTTTTGGGATTGAATATAGTGAATGAACTAAATTTCTTCCTAAGATTGCTTTTTGTTGTATGTGAAAGGAATTGTAGAAATACTCTATTCCAATTCTAAAAAACAATAATAATAAAAAAAAAACTAATAAAATGTGCTAAGAACTCAAAATCTTTCTACTCCAATGCTCTTGAAAAAGAGTATGAGTATTCAAAGAACCCTCTCGAGGTGTTCACGTTGAGTAGTTCGAGAAAGATGGGGAACTACTAAGAGAGGGAAGAAAAGCACAAAAGCGAAAAGAAAATAAAAGAGGAGAGACTTAATTTCCGCATGCCAAATTAAAAGCCACCTTAGTTTGAAGTTTTTTTCATTCATTTGTACTTTTCTTAAGGTGTTGATTTATGATTGTGTGATTTTGAATGGACAACATGCTCTTCACTTGGTAATTTATATTTCTCGGCTTGATTTGTTAACTTTGTTTATGGAATCTTTAAGCTAGCTATAAAAAGAAGATTTTGGTGTGAGCTTAATGAAAGTTAAGCATACACTTTGTTCATTGCATTGATAGTTGATGTTCTTGAGTTTGCTTGAGGACAAACAAAGATTCACATGTGGGGTATTTGTTGGTGCTAAATTACAATATACTAAATAAACAATATAGAAAAGTAATTAATAAATAGCAATGGTATGGATGGTGAATAAAGGAGGAACATACATATTTTTATGGCATATATATTTTACAATTTAATTTTATATATTATATATTTTAACTTTTATATCATTTAATAAATAAAATTCAAAACATACACAATCTCTTTAAATCTCATTTATTTAACAAATAGAATTCAAAATTTTTACAATTTTCTTAAATCTAATTATTTCTTTATATGGAATATAAAGTTTTTTTTAAAAATAGAGTTTTAGTGGGAATAAAAGCAAAATTAAATTAAAAGGAATATATTACTAGTTTGAGAAAATTTTAAATTTTTTTTAAGAATTTAAAATTTTTAGTAATTTTATATGTCAGATTTTAGGAGTAAATATTGAATAATAAGGCGTACTTTAATTTCATTGAATATGCCCAAAAAAAAAATAAATAAAGTGGCTTTGTCAAAAGTAACTTTTCTTTTTTGGGTTAAATATTCTGGTAGTCACCCAATTTTGCACTAATATTACTTTGATTACTAAATTTTGTTGAACCTTGAGGGTGAAACAACCATTTTTATGGTTATAAGTAATTAAGTAAAATTACATTTAATCTATGTGCTTAAGTGTTTATATTCAGGTAATTTAATTTTTGCAATAATCAGATGTGGCACAAGCAATGACAAAAGCATTATGTTCACAACTTCACAAGTCAAGTTATGAAAAGTCGGCACTATGACTTTCTTAAGTCTGCAGCCTTGTCATGAGTGATGACAGACTCATCATGACCATAATAAAGTGGGAAAATGGTAGATCGAATTTTTATCGAGATCTGAAGTCAAATTTGGTCAAATTCGATGGGAAGCTTCACTAGAAGTGGTCACAAGCAAATTCCAATCATTAGAAAAATTTTTCAAGCAAAACTACTAGATTCAAATTGCAAATTTCCAAAAATTCCAGAAGCCTGTCATGACCAGCGTCACCGCCAGTGTTATGATCATGACGGCCTAAATTATGATCATGATGAATTTTTTATGATCATGACGACCAATTCCAAAAAGTTCCTGAGAGTTGTCATGACCAGTGTCACCACCATTGTTTTAATCATGAAAGCGCGCGAATTCAAATTTCTACTTGGCGCCCTGATAATTATGATCATGACGATCTTGTCATGATCATGATGAACGAGCAGAGTTCTTTTTTCTGGGTGGTTTAAACGACTCTATTTGCATTAAATGCACCTCCAACAGCTCTTTTTCTCTATGAGAGTATAAATACAACTCTGATTTTAGCTGGAAAAGTTAATAAAGTTGAGCAAACAAATTTAGAGCAATCTTTGACCATTCAATCTTGAATTTAATTCTTCAACCACCTAAATTCTTCATCTTTAATTCTTGTAATTTCTATTCATCTCAAGAGTGTTCTTGAGTGTGGGTTGGTGAGTGTTTATTACCTTCATTCTGATATGTGTAATTTGTACATGTATTTTGAGTTGAATTTTAATGAATATTGAATAATAAATTAGTTTAATTTGGGTAGAATTTGAGCTTAATTGATAAATATTATAGTTTCCTATTTTATTTAGGATTCTATTATTATTGGTGTAATTCTAGTCAAATAAGGATTTCATTTGAAAGGCTAATTATTTTTCCCTTTTTGTAGGAAAGCTTAAAAAAGGAATTCCAAAAAAGTCAAGGA
>CATIWK010561905.1:0-12878 GCA_949634005.1 Mallotus japonicus
TATGATAGATTGGGCTTGGGCCAAGTGTTGGCCCAATTGCTAAGCCCAAATGCATGTGAACATGACATGGTGAAATTTGTCATGTTAGGCATGCATTATCCTTTATGTGTATTTTGTTGACCATGGGTATGATAAGGTGTAGGTGTATATCACATTGGTATGTGTAGAGAATGTGTTTAGACATAATACATGGGATGTATTAATTCTCTCACCCTTTACAACTTGTATTCTTATCATGACAAGTTGTATTCTTATCATGATGAGTTGTATACTTATCATGTGATAGGGTTTGCTTTTTCAATATATATATATATATATATATACTTAACCTAAGAAGTATTCTAAGGTTAGAGAGTTTTGTGTAGAAACACAAAAAAGGAAAGAAACACATACTCAAAAGAACCTTAAGTATTCTTGCAAGGAGATTAAATTAGTGCAAGTTTTATGAGGGTCACCAGAGAGGCTACATGCAACTAATCCAATCTAAGTAAGAAGGTGATTTAGGTTGAGTTTCGGGTAGATCAAGAAGTCATTAAAGTAAGAATCTTTGAATGATTATAAGGCTTATTGTAGATTGTAGATGAGACTAGATTAAGTTACATGCATAGAAATTTAAATAGAGAATTAGTGCAAAATTCTTGAAGATTGTATATTGTTAATGTTGAGTTTGAGCTTGAGCCAAAAAAAAAAATTCTTTGTGAATGGTGGTTAGGAGCTGCTTGTGTCCCCAGATTAAAGTTGATTAAAGTAGCGAGAGGATAAAGGAGAAGGCTAGCTTTGAATGTGAGTGAACTTCACCTTCTGTCCTCAATCGACTCTGAAATCCTTTTCTAAATTCTTTCTTGTTGCTGGATTTAAAATTCTGGTTGGTTTCTTGAAATCTTGTGATTCAGTATTGTTTTTCTTTATGGCGTTTGATTGCTTATGAACAAATACTTTGGAGTGAGTTTAACATTCTTGATGATGTCCACTTTCTGCTGAGAATCTGATTTTTGGGTCAGCCATGAATTTGTTGTTTTCAATGATGTTTTCATCACTCAGTTGCTTGGGTCCAGTATTTGGATGTTGTCCCTTTTTGCTTTGATAAAATTTGATGTTAAATAGCTTGATTCATGTTGCCACCATGTGTTGTTTCTTTCGGGTTTAGCTGCACCAATTGTCTTGAAAGCATACAGAACCATATGTTTTGAACCATTAAAATTTTTCCATTTTGTGGTTAATAAAATAGCTGCTGTGTGTGGCTTGAGTTTGCTGCTGAATTTTCAATTCCTTAGCAGCCCTGAAAGTCTTTTATTTCTGTAATACACCTTTGAGAATTCAGTTAAATAGTTTCCTAGAAGCATGTTGAGATACTCTTCTTGAATTACCATGAATCTTGAAATTTTAATTGACCATTCATTGCTGTAATACTTGTTAATTAAAGTGCAGATTTTTGAATGTTTAAAGTGCAGATTTTTGAGTGTTTAAAGTGCAGATTTTTGTGTGTTTAAAGTGCAGAATTCTGTGGGTTTAAGTGCAGAATTCTATGAGATTAAAGTGCAGATTTATGTGTGTTATAAGTGCAGAATTCTGTGAGATTAAAGTGAAGATTTTTATGTTTTTTAAGTGCAGAATTTTGTGGGTTTAAGTGCAGAATTCTGTGAGATTAAAGTGCAGATTTTTGTGTGTTATAAGTGCAGAATTCTGTGAGTTGCAAGTGCAAAATTCTGGGTATTGCAAGTGCGGAATTTTGTGAGTTGCTAGTGCAAAATTCTGGGTATTGCAAGTGCGGATTTTTGTGAGTTACTAGTGCAAAATTCTGGGTATTGCAAATGCGGAATTTTGTGAGTTGCTAGTGCAGAATTTACTACTTACACAATTTAATTACAATGCTTTATAACTGAACAAAGGAATAAAAGATTTAAAAACAAGTAGAGGAACATGCTTTGCTGCTGAAGCATTCACCTATTAAAATAAGAAAATTTTCCAAAGATATGTATGAATATGTTGGAATCTAATGAACTTGATAAGTGTTGCAAAATTTAACTTAATGGCCTTCTTGTGGCTGTTGGATTGATCAATTGTTGAATCGAGAGTTTTGCAAGATTAATGATGTTTTTCTCAAGCTTAAAATTGATTTTAAGTTAAAGATTAATTGTTTTATTTTTTATTTTAATTGGTTTGACCGTATCCTTGTAAATGCAAAAATTAATAGTAATAAGTTGAATAACCAACAAGAGTTGAAGCTACACCGGTTAAGATTATTAATCACATGTTTTGGAAATCTTATGGTCTTGAAGATCTTGATAAAATTTTTTACATACTTGAGAATTTAACACTTGAATTTGAAATATATTTCGGAAACCTAATATATATATATATATATATTTCTAAATATTGATTATTAAATTAATTATGCTTTGCTTAATTAAGCTCTTTCCTATTTTATTTTAATAAGAAATAAGTCTTGCTTTTAAATTGGTACATACATGTGTATTTTATTCAATTACCAGCTAAGGTAAATATTTGAGATAAATATTCCTGATATGTAACTAAATTAAGCATAACTATAGGCGTTAATTTGTGAAAGATAAATAAATAATTAACAGCATAAATATTTTAGTGCTTTCTAAATATTTTCTAAACCTCTTGTTTAAGAATTAAACTTTGATGAATATTTCTAAAATGTTAGTGAACTTGATGTATTTATTTTGAGTAAGTTGAGAATGCTAATATATATATATATATATATATATATATATAAAAGAATTGACTAGCAGAATGCTCATTTTCCGAGCTAATATTTTCCGATTGAGAAAAATTTTATAATGAGCAATTAAGAGCACATTCGTATGAGTTTAATAGAGTATATCTCTATTATTAGTAAATGATATTGGGTTACAAATATTTTTATTGTGTGACGGTTATGTCCAATTTCGTCATGATGTGATGGCGAGTCTTGTCTGAGGTTTTAATTATAGTTTTTTGTATAAGACTATTATGAGATGAGTCGATTATATTGGCCAATTAATAAAACTGCCTTGGGGACATCGCATAAATTCATTATGCCTTTGGGGCTAATTTTTGTGGTAAACAAGTATGCATACTGAAATTGAAAGTTAATGTGCTCCAAGAAAGAGTTATATTTTATTTTGCTATGAGAAGGAGCTATGCGATTATTTTACTCTGAGAAGGAGTTAACTATAAACTTGTATTTTCGAAATACAGTATATTTATAAAGGTGTCATGTCTAGTATGTGATGTTGAAGTCGATAATTAAATTTATCTAGACATGAGTATTTGTGCTCTAATGCTCATAATATATATATATATATATATATATATATATATATATATATCTTGTGGAATATGCTCAGATTCATAAATTGTGAAAATACACTCAGAATTAATTATGTGAAACCTTGATAAAAATACAGAAATAATATTTCGACATCTGTAAACCAATAAAGTGATGTTTAATACTACAAATTGTCCCCTGGATTTCAAATTTAATTGTTGTGCAATTATTCTATTGTTATTATTTCTGTATTCATGATCAATTCTATTTTGGTATTCTCGTTATATATTTCTTAGTCACTCACTGGGCAATTTCCTTATGAAATTACTCACATTCGCTTTCTTGTATATTTTTTAGTTTAGGCTACATATATTAGTTGTATAGCTAGAGATTTTCAGATGGTGGTGCAGTGGACCACCATGACTTGCGAGGTTTCTAAGATGGAGACGATAGTGGAGTATGTCATATGTCATGAAACAGATGCTGAGTTTACTTTCAGGGTTACTATAGAGCCTATAGGGTTGGATGTTCGTATTTCAGCTATTAGAAAGGAGTATATGGATTCTGTGTGTACCATCATCCGAGTCATTTATGACATTAGCACTGGAGTTCACGTCTCTCTGGCTTGGATATGAGTTGGGCATGATGAGATCCACTTTTGTCTTTTTGCTGTTAGCCTAGCTTATTTCCTCCTTAGACTGTGACTGATGTACTTTTTGCTTATTTATGGAGAGGGGTTAAGTCTTGCTATGGCCTAGGATGTGCTAGAGGATGAAGTACATTTAGCATGCTCTGAGGGAGGTGCTTTCGAGAGAGGGTTATCGAAATACTTATGTGTATTTCATTTTACTTGTATTTTTATATAACCTGTACTCATGTGTTGTATTAAGGATGTATAATACTAAAGGTAACAGGAAACCTTAACTACCATGTATATATTTGTTTAAGTTAAGATATCAAATACTGCTTGCCATCGTAAAAATTTTCTAAGGAAGTTTGTTATTGTATTTTATATTATGTTATCTAAAGTTCAAGTGATATCTAATAAAGAATGTTGAGAGATTGATCGTGTAGGTAGCACTACTCTCTGACAGTACCATCATTCATAATGAGATATTATGTAGTGGTACTAGAGGGGAGGGGTGTTACAGCAATGGGCAGAATTATACATACACAATAACTTTCTCCATTAAAATTTATATGATGGCAAGCAGTATTTGATATCTTAACTTAAAACATAGTATATACATGGTAGGTAAGGTGTCCTGTCACCTTTAGCATTATACATCCTTAATACAACACATGAGTACGGGTTATATAAAAATACAAGTAAAATGAAATACACATAAGTATTTTGATAACCCTCTCTCGAAAGCAACTCTCTCAGAGCGTGCTAAATGTGCTTCATCCTCTAGCACATCTTAGGCCATAGCAGGACTCAACCCCTCTCCATAAATAAGCAAAAAGTATATCAGTCACAGTCCAAGGGGAAAATAAGCTAGGCCAATAGCAAAAAGATAAAAGTGGATTTCATCATGCCCAACTCATATCCAGGCCAGAGAGACCTAAACTCCAGTGCTAGTGTCATAAATGACTCGGATGATGGTATACATAGAATCCATATACTCCTCTCTAACAGCTGAAATACGAACATCCACCCGTATGGGTTCTACAATAACCTTAAAAGCAAACTCAGCATTTGTGTCATGACATATGGCACACTTCACTATCGTCTCCATCTCAGAAACCCCATAAGTCATGGTGGTCCACTGCATCACCATCTGAAAATCTCAAGTTATACAACTAATATATATAGCATAAACTGAAAAAATATACAAGAAAGCGAGTGTGAGTAATTTCGTAAGGGAATTACCTAGTGAGTGACTAAGAAATATATAACGAGAATACTTGAACATGGAATAGATCATGAATACAGAAATAATAATAATAGAATAATTGCACAAAAATTTAATTTGCAACTCAAAGGAAAGATTGAAATATTAACATCATTTTATCGATTAACAGACGTCGAAATATTGTTTCTGTATTTTTCTAAAGGTTTCACATAATTTAATTCTGAGCATCTTTTCACAAGATATGATTATGAGCATATTCCATAAAATATCAAAATTATGAGCATTAGAGCACAGATACTCATGTCTAGATAAATTTACTATCAACTTGAACAACACATACTAGACATGACACCTTTATAAATATACTGTAATTTGAAAATACAAGTTTATAGTTAACTCCTTCTTAGAGTAAAATAATCGCATAGCTCCTTCTCAGAGCAAAATAAAATATAACTCCTTCTCGGAGTACATTAACTTTTAATTTCAGTATGCATACTTGTTTACCACATAAATTCACCCCAAAGGCATAATGAATTTATACGATGTCCCCAAGACAATTTTTATTAATTGGCCAATATAATCAACTCATCTCATAACAGTCTTATACATAAAACTATAATTAAAACCTCAGACAAGACTCGCCATCACATCATGACGAAATTGAACATAACTGTCACACAATAAAAATATTTGTAACCAAATATCATTTACTAGTAATAGAGATATACTCTATTAAACTCATATGAATGTGCTTTTAATTGCTCATTATAAAATTTTTCTCAATCGGAAAATATTGGCTCGAAAAATGAGCATTTTGCTAGTTAATTTTTTTAGATATATATATATATTGTATTAGAGTAGCATTCTCAGCTTACTCAAAATAAATACATCAAGTTCACTAACATTTTAGAAATATTCATCAAAGTTTAATTCTTAAACAAGAGGTTTAGAAAATATTTAGAAAGCACAAAAATATTTATGCGGATTATTTATTTATCTCTCACAGATTAACGGCTATACTTATGCTTAATTTAGATACATACCAAAAATATTTATCTCAAATATTTAATGTAGCTGGTAATTAAATAAAATGCACATATATGTACCAATTTAAAAGCAAGACTTATTTCTTATTAAAATAAAATAAGAAATAGCTTAATTAAACAAAGTATAATTAATTTAATAATCAATATTTAAAGATATATATATATATATATAGGTTTCCGAAATATATTTCGAATTCAAGTGTTAAATTCTCAAGTATGCAAAATTTTTTATCAAGATCCTCAAGACCATAAGATTTCCAAAACACGTGATTAATAATCTTAACCGGTGTAGCTTCAACTTGTGTTCGTTATTCAACTTATTAATATTAATTTTTGCATTTACAATGATACGGTCAAACCAATTAAAATAAAAAATAAAAAAATTAATCTTTAACTTAAAATCAATTTTAAAGTTGAGAAAAACATCATTAATCTTGCATAACTCTCGGTTCAACAATTGATCAATCCAACAGCCATAAGAAGGCCAATAAGTTAAACTTTGCAACACTTATCAAGTGCATTAGATTCCAACATATTCATACATATCTTTGGAAAATTTTCTTATTTCAGTAGATGAATGCTTCAGCAGCAAAGCATGTGTTCCCTACTTGTTTTTAAATCTTTTATTTCTTTCTTCAGTTACAAAGCATTGTAATTAAATTGTTTAAGCAGTAAATTCTGCACTACCAACTCACAAAATTCTGTACTTGGAATACACAGAATTTTACACTTGCAACTCACAGAATTCTGCACTTATAACACACAAAAATCTACACTTTAATCTTACAAAATTCTGCACTTAAACCCACAGAATTCTGCACTTATAACACACAAAAATCTGCACTTTAATCTCACAGAATTCTGCACTTAAGCCCACAGAATTCTGCACTTAAACCCACAGAATTCTGCACTTAAAACACACAAAAATCTGCACTTTAATCTCACAGAATTCTGCACTTAAACCCACAGAATTCTGCACTTTAAACACACAAAAATCTGCACTTTAATTAACAAGTATTACAACAATGAATGGTCAATGAAAATTTCAAGATTCATGGTAATTCAAGAAGGGTATCTCAACATGCTTCAAGGAAACTATTTAACTGAATTCTCAAAGGTGTAGTACAGAAACAAAAGACTTTCAGGACTGCCAAGGAATTAAAAATTCAGCAGCAAACTTGAGCCACACAGCAGCGATTTTATTACCACGAAATGGAAAAATTTTAATGGTTCAAAACAGATGGTTCAGCATGCTTTTAAGACAATTGGTGCAGCTAAACCCGAAAGAAACAACACATGGTGGCAACATGAATCAAGCTATTCAACATCAAATTTTATCAAAGCAAAAAGGGACAACATCCAAATACTGAACCCAAGCAACTGAGTGATGAAAACATCGTTGAAAACAACAAATTCATGGCTGTCCCAAAAATCAAATTCTCAGCAGAAAGTGGACAGCATCAAGAACGTTGAACTCACTCCAAAGTAATTATTCATAAGCAATCAAACGCCACAAAGAAAAACAATACTGAATCATAAGATTTCAAGAAACCAACCAAAATTTTAAATCCAGCAACAAGAAAGAATTTAGAAAAGAATTTCAGAGTCAATTAAGGAAAGAAGGTGAAGTTCACTCACATTCAAAGCTAGCCTTCTCCTTAATCCTTTCGTTGCTTTAACGGACTCTAATCTGAGGCCACAAGCAGCTCCTAACCACCATTCACAAAGAATTTTTTTAGTTCTAACTCAAACTCAACATTAACAATATACAATTTTCAAGAATTCTGCACTAATTCTCTACTTAAATTTCCATGCATGTAACTTTAGTCTAGTCTCATCTACAATCTACAATCTACAATAAGCCTTATAATCATTCAAAGATTCTTACCTTAATGACTTCTTGATTCACTCGAAACTCTACCACTAAAAGGTTTTTTTTTTTTTTTTTTTTTTTTACACTCTTTGTTGATCTAACTCACTCAATCTTCAACTTCTTAAGTGGTTTGATTTTCTGCTACTTGCTTCTAGGGAAGAAACGAAGTCTTGGAATTCATCTCCATCCACATGCAAGATAGCTCACCTCCTATTCTGTTCTCTCTCTCACGCCCTTCTCTTATTCACGTAGGGAAGAGTTTTTTTTTTTTTTTTTACAATTGTCTTAGTGTAAGATGAAATTTGCATGCAACTTGACACCTCATCATAATACACCAAAATTTTTTTAATTAAATCCTTATTATTATTATTATAATTTATTTGCAAGAGACATGTGTCTATTTGCATGAAACCTTCTTGATACCTCATGTATTCTTTGCAATTACACCCTTATATCTATCTTCCATCTTCAATTGTACCTTTCTTAATTCATAATTTTCTTTCAAATGTACCCTTACTCTTTTATTTCAAATTAATTAAGCCCTTCCGTTTATTGTTTCCATCGATTTAGGACTTAATTAATTTCTTAATTAATTATTTAAATAATAATAAATCTTCAATTTAGCATGTCCAGGGATACGGATGTGACAATTCTTCCCCACTAAAATAAATTTCATCCTTGAAATTTGAATAGCATTCTTGCCTTTACGAAATAACCGAAAATAGCTTGTTTGGGTATTGTCGCCTAATATCTTCTTCTCTTTCCCACATTGCCTTTTCCCGAAAGTGAATTTTCCATAGCACTTTGACTAATGGAATAATCTTATTTCTCAGCACTTTTTGATCTTTAGCTAAAATAGCTATAGGCTCCTCTTCATAGCTCAAATTGCTCTTGTAAAATATACGAGGGATCACTTCTATACTTTCGCAGCATTGAGACAGGAACTACATCATGCACACCAATTAACTTGGGTGCTATTCTATAATTAAAAGTGTTTTTATGTAAAGTTGATATTATTTTTTTAAAAAAGACAACCAAATGTTTTATAAAAAAAAATAGTTGTATATTTTATGAAAATAAATTTTTTTCACAAATATCACAAGTTACTTTTTTTTATAAATTAAAAATAATTTTTTTAGGGAAAATTCTACCGTTACTTTCTTTTTTTATTTACTTTGTATACACTTTATTTTTATGACCATAAGACAAAAGTATATTGAATTATTAATGGTGATTGCTAATAAAGTAAATTGTACTTTGTGATCGTATACTACACTTTATTCTATTTACAATGAAATAATAACAAGAACAAATATCCTTAAATAAAATAAAATAATTAATTAAGATAAATATGTTAAAAATTAACAAAATATCAAATTAATTAATAATATTTTTATATTTCCTTTAATAAATTAAAATAAATATTCTTAAATAAAATAAATCATTTTATTATAAAATAAACTCACAAATAAATTATTTTGTTTGGGATCCTTCTCTCCCATAAATGATCAATTGTTATATCATGGACCCATGTCCATATTGTAATATGGACCAGGGGTCCATCAAACGTGTGACTAAAAAACACGCCTTTTTTTTTCCTTTTCAAGTCCTCACAATAACGTTGCTGCAGCAATTCTTCAATTTTTCACCCGAGAGCTTCCTTCTTTAAGCTAGAAAAGCATTTTGGGGATAGATAGAGAAGACGAGTTCAACCATGTGATGGATTATCTTTGTCCTTAGTGCCAACTGTGCTCCAAGCAGTGCATAAGCTCTCTGGTTCGAGCCCCTGTAGTCGAGGCATGCCCCAAGACATGTTGATAGCAGTGTGCTGCATCTGATACTTGAACTTAAAATTGGATGAAGCTGACAAGACGAGGAAAATTATCAAGAAAATGGCAAGTAAATGAAAGGGAGGTGATGAGATGGAGGCCATAGTATGCTCTCTCCATCCTTGCTTCCATGTTGGACCCCTTCTCTCTCGCCATAACCAACCCATCTTTTTTCTCTTGCCAGCTGAATCGAGAAAACTGCATTTGAGAAAAATCATCACCCTAAATTCCATTTTCTTTTCTATTTTGTCTTATTGTGTTTACACTATAGTTAATGATAATAAAATATTTTAACAAAGCAACCAATCTAGTTCTGGAACATACCAATGGTGTGTGTGAATATATATTTATATAAATAAGTCTTGGAACCTAATGTGTACAGTTAATGAACTTCTATATTGTGTTCAATGAATTTATAATTTTTTATTGATGAATTTATATAGAATAATAAACTAGAGTTTAAAAATGATGATCTTATAGTTAATAACTAATGAATTTTCGCGATTTAATCAATGAACCTATATTATTTGACCAGTTAACCTATTAATTTTTTAATGTTAATATTAATTTTTATTGAATATTAATATATTAATTAATAATACCTTATTATTAACTGATTATTAATTTAATATATTAATATTAGGTAAAAATTAATATTAATATTATAAAAATTAGTAGACAAAATTGCATTTGAGAAAAATCATCATGCTAAATTTTGTTTTCTTTTCTATTTGTATTGTTGTTTTTACACTATAGTTAATAATAATAAAAATATTTTAACAAAGCAATCAATCCAATTCTGGAACATACCAATTAATGGTGTGTATATATATATATATATATAAATAAATCTTGAACCTAAAGTGTATAATTAATGAACTTGTATGTTGTGTTCAATGAACTTATAGTTTTTTTATTGATGAATCTATATAGAATAATGAGCTAGAGTATTAAAAATGATGGTCTTATAGTTGATAACTAATGAATTTTCACAATTTAATCAATGAACCTATATTATTTGACCAATTAACCTATTAATTTTTATAATATTAATATTAATTTTTACTGAATATTAATATATTAAATTAATAACATTATTAAATAATAAACCTTATTATTAATTGATTTTACTTTAATATATTAATATTAGGTAAAAATTAATATTAATATCATAAAATTAATAGGTTAATTGGTAAAATAATATAGGTTTATTGATTAAATCATGAAAATTCATTAGTTATTAACTATAAGTCCATCACTTTTAATACTTTAGTTCATTATTCTATATAGATTCATCAATAAAAAAACTATAAGTTCATTGTACACAATGTCCATGTTCATTATCTATACACTTCAATTTATATATATATACAATCTTTGAACTGACGCTTTTGTCACGACCCAAACTAGGGAGTCATGACCGGTGCTAGGGAATGGAAATTCACACAAATCCGGAACCCGTAGCAAGCCTTAAACACAAAATTCACAACAAATATAACCATAAACTTTGCTCAGAATTAAAACTTTTAATAACATAAAGAATCTCCATAAATAGTACTGCAATAAAAATATTTTTACAACTAGTTAAGTACATACTACTGTCAGCATCATCACATTATACTACAACAAGCACATAATACTACTGCAGCTTCTAAGAAATACAAAGAAAGTCAGATTTAAAATTTACATAAGTCAGTCGGTGAAGAAAGGGTCCGGCGAAGAGTACTACTATGAGAGGTTTGACGAGAAGGATCTTGAAAAAATATTTGAGGGGGGGTCAGACCTCACTGAGTGAATTATTTTTATATATATACATGTAACCTAAGCATGCAAGCAACCAAGAATCAATATAATATTCATATAATTATATTTATATTTATTTAAATTATACACGCATTTCATGCAAATGCTCGAAAACACTTTTCATATAAACACAGTAAATGCAAACAAGTGGAGGATCGGAGCATAACCCTAAGAATTTCGTAATCTCAAATATTGTACTCCTCTGATCATTAAATTTCTTAATTCCAATAATATTTCTCTTTTCCAATTTTTGGTAGTGGACTGGCCCCGAGACACTAAGTCAACTGAGGTACTGCAACCACACCCCTCTCAACCATAAATCTCAATAAATCATTTAATCATTTCATACATCAATCAATATATCATAACCTAGCATCTAGCGTACTGTTGCATAACAATTCTAGTATAGGCCACTAGGTAGCACGTTTTACGACTATCCTCCAAAACATTTATATTATAAATAAAATAATGAAAATTATCAAAATATTGTAGCATCCATTTATCACAATTTATATACACATTATATATATTCGATAACAATAATAAATAACATTTAATGCAATAAAGCATAATAAATAATAAAATTCGTATTTATTCGAAATATGGATACCAATGACATATTCTACATGCAATGCATACATATAATAATAACTCACAGGTGAAATGAGTTCCTCTGTTCTGATTTGACTGACCCAGTCTGGAAGGCCTAGCTCTCGGTGCAGCTATAGAGAAAATAATAAAAAAATTAGGATAAAATCCTAATCTTATACATTCTAAATTTCTAGAGAAAACTTGATCTAAGACACGACTCTAAAAACTCAAAACTTAACCCAGACTCGATGTCGTGTTTTACGAGAAATCTACCGAAATTTCGGTAGAGTCTCCTTTGTAAAACGGACATCTCTCTACTAAAAGTAGAGTCGTTCCTGCACGCAAACACACTTCTAAAATATCCACAATTTAATTTCTCGGGTTGGGTCCCCGAACTACATTTCACGCCCAACCGAGAACCAAAACACAACCTTATACATAAAAATAATAAAACTTTCTCAAATCATTAATGTATCATAAAAATTCAATTAACTATCACAATTTAATTTATTTATATAATAAAAATATAAAAGTAATTTATTTCCAAATAAATAATAAAATTCTAATTTACAAATAATAATTGCTAATAAAATCCATTAATAG
>CATIWK010561936.1:0-16753 GCA_949634005.1 Mallotus japonicus
GTGTAAGAAAAATACAATAGCGCTAATGAATAATGATGTTCCCCGGACTAACTTTTCAAATGTTACATGCATTTTTCCACCAATCAATGTTCGAAATGTGAGCCGTTTAATCTTAAGTATGAAGTTTCCTCGGTTCTTTCCTTGAGCAAGTTGCATAACCATAAGTCTTCCTTTCCCCTTTCTTAAAAGGAGTTAAACATGAATTATTCCTTTTTTAATTAGGCAGAAAAACATTTAAAATTATCACGTGATTTTTTTTTTAACAAGTTTTCTCTCTCTTTTTTTTTTTTTTTTTCCTTCAATATACAAGAAGGAGAGATGCAAACACTGACGTGCTTAACAAGTGTAATGTTTTGACAGAGGTTAAAATTAACATTTGTCCAAGTTAAATAATAAATGTGAAATATAAAATTATAATAAAGAGGCTCTCATCCCTTAAGTGAGGTCAAAGATTCAAACCTTGTTTATATATGGAAATACTTTGATTAAGGAACACTTTATCCCTTCGTGGGTCGATCCGATACGAACGAAAATTTAGTCTGAATATAATACGAATTTAAAAATATCTTTTATAGTTGAGGCTTGTTCAGGACACATCATTGGCATAAAAAAAAATTAAAGAGGCCGACTCTAAAAAGCGAAAGTGCAAGAAAAATAATTTGTTCAAAATAAAAAGTGTAAGAAAAATACAACAGTGCTAATGATGATCACCGGACCATGTTACACGCATTTTTCCAACCAATCACTGTTCGAAATGTGTTTCGGCTTTTGTAGTACTATGAGTCCTGTTTTGATTTTTAAAAACATAAACCATTCATTTATTAAAAATTGAAAATGTATTTTAATAAAATAATAATATTAATAAATATATAATCAAAAATATTAAAATAAAATTTTATTATTATAAAAGTTTCATCACTATTTTTCAATTAAATTGATAAAAAAAATTTAATTTAAAATTTAAAACTCTATTTGCATCATTTAATAATTTTAATTAGCGATAAATTAACTTTATGATATGTAAATGAATATGATTACATAAATATTAATAGAATTATCATAATAGAAAATACGTAAATCTATAAGGAATAACATTTTATAAAAGTATTTAAAAATTTTATTAAAAATAAAAAAATATCAAAATGTATCTTTATTAAATAAAATAAAATAAAAATAAGAGACAATGATGGATTTAAAAATGGTCTGGAAAATAAAAGAACAAAGAGATTTAAAAAAATAAAATAAAGAGAAAAGAAAAAGTGGGGAATTATATATATATATATAGGAATAACAACAATGTTAGTCCTATAAGTTCGTTTTTTCAATTAAGTCCTAAAATAAAATTTTTTTTTTACAATCAACTTCTATAAGTTTTAAAAAAACTTTCCGTTAGTCAAAGAAATTTACTGATAGTTAACCCTTAAAATTAAACTTTTTTTTTTTACATTTCAGTCCTAAAACTATTAAAAAATGTTATTTTTGATATTTTACATAAATAATATTTTTATTTATTTATTTATGACATATTCTATTATTTAACTTTTATAATAACTATATAACTCACTAAATTAATTTCTTAAATTATTATTTGATTAACAATGATAAATAAAATTAATTAAGTATTTTTAATTGTTTTTAAATATAAATATTAATTAATATATCTTAAATGAATAAATTTTTTTTATACTTAGATAAACTCAAGTAGTTTGTCAATGTTATAATTTATGTTATATTTTATAAATATTTCTTTAAATTAGCCTATTTTACATAAAATATTTGAAAAATAATATATTTTAATTAATAATTTTATTTTTTAAATAAAATAAAATAAATTTAAGATAAAATAGATGAGCTTTTTGAAATCTAACACAAATCATAATATTGATAAAACTAGATGACCTTTTCCTTATAAAAAATATTTATTCATTTATGATATATTAATTGAAATTATATATTTCAAAATAATTAAGAATATTTAATTATTTTTATTTATCATTGCCAATATAACTAATAGTTTAAGAAAAAAATTATTTTTATTTTTTTAAAAAATATTTTAGTGAATTATATAGTTATTATGAGGTTAAATAATAGAAGAAGACAAAAATAAAAATAAAAATATTTATGTAAAATATAAAAAATGACATTTTTTAATAGTTTTAGGACTGAAATGTCAAAAAAAAAAGTTTGATTTTAAAAGTTGACTAACAGAAAATTGCTTAGACAGAAGGATAAGACTAACGGAAAGTCTTTTTAAAACTTATAGAATTTAATTGTAAAAAAAAAATTATTGTAGAACTTAATTGAAAAAACGATATAACTTATAAGACTAACAGTGTTATTATTCCTATATATATATTTTAATTGAAATTATATATTTTAAAATAATTAAGAATATTTCATTATTTTTATTTATCATTGCCAATATAACTAATAGTTTAAGAAAAATATTATTTTTATTTTTTTAAAAAAAATTATTTTAGTGAATTATATAGTTCTTATGAAGGTTAAATAATAAAAGAAGTCAAAAATAAAAATAAAAAGGATAATGAATTCATAAGTCTTATAAGTTGTCAAAAATTTCAATCAAGTCCTAAAAGAATTTTTTTTTTCAATTGAGTCCTAAAAGCATTAAAAGTGTTTCACGTTAATCCTCTTCCGTTATCTCAAACGGAATCACTGAAGTGGCAATTGGACCCCACCCAATGCACTGACGTGTGCAGCCAAGTCATCAATGACAAATAACCTACAAGTCCTATAAGTTATCAAAAATTTCAAACAAGTCCTAAAATTGTTTCTCTCCTAATTAATATGAAACAAAATCATTCCACAATATCTTTGTTTCAAATATCATGGATCATCATCAACATACATTGAAAAATCTTCCAAAAATTAATGAAAAATCATCAACATACAATTTTCAACAATCGAAACTGTACCAGTAAAATCGCTAGATTCAGCAGCAGTTATTGCTTGCGACATTAACTTAACTGCTTAAGTGTGTTATGTTGTCTTGCCCAACGCAGCTATACTGTTCGCACTACTGTCCAAATTGACCTTCTCGACTATGATTCAATTATCCCCGCAGTTAACGGTTGTGCTGGCATTTTTAGGACTTAATTGAAATTTCTAATAACTTATAGGACTTGTATGTTATTTGTCATTGATGAGTTGGCTGTACACATCAGTGCATTGGGTGGGGTCCAATTGCCACGTTAGCGATTCCGTTTGAGATAATGGAAGAGGACTAACGTGAAACACTTTTAATGCTTTTAGGACTCAATTGAAAAAAAAAATTCTTTTAGGACTTAATTGAAAATTTTGACAACTTATAGGACTTATGGATTCATTATCCCAAATAAAAATATTATTTATGTAAAATATCAAAAATGACATTTTTTGATAGTTTTATGACTGAATGTAAAAAAAAAAGTTTTATTTTAAGGGTTGACTAACGGAAAATTGATTTGACTGATGGATAGGACTAACAGAAAGCCTTTTTAAAACTTATAGAACTTGATTGTAAAAAAAAATTCTTGTAGAACTTAATTGTAAAATTGATATAACTTATAGGACTAATAATGTTGTTATTCCAATAATTAAAGATATTCTCCTCTATATGCGCAATATACTTCATCTTTTCCTTTTAAAAAATACCACTTTTTGTTCTTCACTTTACAAGATATTTAGCAAATGGTTCATTAAAAATTTTGTTAGTATAAATAAATTTTTTGTATCCATTCATTTTGAATAAATTGCTTTTGAATTTTAAACATGAGGTACTAATTTTGCTTTTTAGCCTTCTTACACTCTACTAATGAAAACTTAAAAGGTAGTTACAGGCAGGGATTAAAGATGTTATTTTTGAAAACAGAGAGACCAAAGTGCATAATAGTACAAATCTCAGAGGGGATTATATGTAGGTGTAACCAAACCGAGTTTTTAAAAGTTCACACTCGACTCGTTTAAAAATTAACGAACTCGAGCTTATTAAATTTTTAAAAGTCTGGCTCAAACTTGGTTTGGATTTGTATTTGACGAGCTCGCGAGTCAGGCGAGCTCAACATATAGTATATATGATTTCTTATTATACTTAGTAATTTAGACTTTATTTACTTACTACTAAATTAATATTATATAATATTTACTTGATATTATATTTATTTGATAATTAAAATTTTATTTACTTAAAACAAATACTAATTTACTTCAAAACTATAAAATTGATCGTCAAATTAAAATTATATTTAATAATATTATTTAATTAATATTAATGCTTAATAATTTAAATTATGTTTACTTAATGAAAATTATAATATTAATATTAATTTATACAAAAATTGTATAATTTTATTATAAATATCTAATTTTTATAATAAAATTTAATAATTTTATTAAAAATACAAACTTTTTACTAGAATTAAAAACTTTAATTGTATTATTTAAAAAAAAACTTTGATTGTATTATATTATACTAACTTAGTGCTATATTTTATATTAATATTACTTCACATCAAAACTATATAATTATTATTATGAATATATAATTTCCATTATATTTAGTAATTTAAATTATATATAATTTTTATTATGAGTATATGATTTTTATTTAATACTACCACCTAATATTAATATTTAAATTAACAAGTTTGTATATGAATATGTTAGCGAGCCCGTTCACAAGCCTGTTTTGTGAGCCTACAAATGATCTTGTTCACGAACTTAAACGAGCAGAATTTAAGGAAACTCGAGCCTAATAAAATTCGGTCTCGACTCATTTTATTTACCAAACAAACTCAAACGAACTTTTTTCGAGTCGAAATCCGAACGAATCACAAGCTCATTACCCCCTAATTATATGTATAAAATTAACATGCAGAATGCATATGCTGATACAGGCGTACAGCACATTGTCCGATCACGCGTTGTCAAAAACTAGAATTATCAACTACTACACAAACAAGTGGATGAGATCCCTCGAGTGATCTCACAAATTCACAAATTTTCAAGTAGGAGATGGGATTGCTCGTTCAAGCCGGGAAAATGGCTGAATTTGCCCATGATGTGAAAAGAACACCACTGAATCCTAAGAATGAAAAATGTAGGGGTGATGTAAAAAGAATACCACTGAATCTCAAGAATGAAAAAAATGAAAGGATTATCATCTTTGGTTCTCGAAATCTGTTAAGAACACCTAAACACCAGTGTGCTATGCCAGACCAAATCACTACTTGCCAGCCATATCAACACTTTTCTCGGACCCAATGATTCAGAGGTGGGATCCTTAAAACGAGTCTCTCAATATATTTCCAGAAAGGAGACCCCAAATTGTCAAACTCTCAACACTTCATCAACCAAATTTTTCATGTAAAACTTGTCAATGATTAAAAATAAATTGCTCCTAAAGCCTGGAAGCATTCTAGTGTCAGAGTCAAAATTCTGCGCAAATAGTTTCCTTTCAAACTAGAAAACATCTTGTTTTCATGATTGGTGGTGCAATGATCGACTAGTAAAAGAATGGCATCCCTTATTAGGTTATATTCTAGATTTAATGCAATTTTTACGTCTGGCTTAAGTCATTAAGATTCTTCAGGAACATGTTCATCTTGATGTAGTGTGAATGTACACAGCAAAAAGAACAATTGCAAATGACGAATGGAGCTTTGACAATCATGTCAAACAAGGGTATCCTAATCCTTGCTTCTTAACAGAAACTAGTTATCTTTGGATAATACACCATAGGATCAACATGTAAACCTATTGTTTTTACCTGATCCATCAAGGACAGGCCATGCATGATAAGTTCATGCGACTAATTGCTGGACAGAACAGTCAACCCTTTAATGAGTACTTTTTTCCTGTGAATGGCTGGAACTTTGGCTCCTCTTTCTTTTGGTTTTCATCTTGTTTTGTTTCTTTGGCAGCTCCCTGCATCCAGAAACAATTTGGTTAGCATTTTATGTTCAACTCTTGTTTGTAATTAGATGGGCCATAGAATAATTTAAGTCAAAAATCTGGTTGGGAAAAAACACAAAAATACCTTCTGTGTATCCTTTGGTGCACGGCTGACATTTGAACCAAACACAAGTTTCCCCTGAGACTGGGGTGCAGTATTTTGTGAACTAGATTCCACAGAAGGTTGCCCCCTACCATTGGGGACAGCAGCTTGCTTGTCTTTGGACCCTTGTGCAGAAACTGGGAAAGGTTGTTGCTTCAAAGGTTTCCCATCTAGGCGTCTTGCTACTCCCGTAAATGGATTAAATTTTGGTTCAGTCTCTTCAGGGACCTCTTCCACTGTGAAAGCCGAGTTAGTTTGAATCACAAAACAAATACCAAAAAGGATAGGAACTTCCAAACTTGCCAATCAAAAATTCGAGGCCAGTCTTAAATTCATGTACAATCTCTGTACTTCCTCTTTTTAAAAACAAAATAAAAATAGAAAATTGGAAGATTTTTTTTTTTTTTCTTCAAACCAGGAGAAATCAATCAATGGTACATCAATAAATCAGCTATATTGTAGAAGTAACCATTCCTCTTCCTCATAAATGCCCCAACCATACTCTGCAGGATTCAAATTTGGAACCCAAAACCTTACCCCTCACCTGTTCCCTTGGAGAAAAAAACAAGAAAAACTTGGACGATCATTCTATGCTCTGCTGGCCAACAGTGCAGGGCACAAAAGATTTAGAATAATAGGCGGTGTAACAGAGTAAAGAACAATAAAAAGTTCACAATCTAAGGAATATGTAAGAAATTATAAATTACACACCAGAAAAAAATATCATGAAGGACTACAACACCAGTAAGTTTACATTGCACAGTTTAAATTAAAATAGAGAGCATGTAAGAAACAGACATAAATGACAGAAAATAAGTACAGAGAAAAACATACCTTTAGATGCTGCCTTGTTTAGAGGAATTGATGGAGTAGGTCTTTCTGGCTCCTTGTAATCTAGGGGAGGTGCAAAGTCCACCTCACAGTCTGTCTCAATGATACTTATTGCATTTGAAGGCTTTGTTTCAATAATATCTATGTAATACTTTTTGTTGTTATACGCAACCATAATACTATCTCCAGTGGTTAGGCAGGAATAATTCCTTAATGTTGTCTCTAGGCTGCATCAAAAAATAAGTCAGTCATCTAAAGAGATCTAAAGGAACAATTCCTTAACAGAAAAAATCATAAAAATATTATTTCTATTGCATCAGACAATAGTAACACAGAGGAAAGAGATTGGTTGGATGAGCATAGACACGCCATCTTTATCCTTCACCCTTTCTCACATCTTTTACATAATCAACCCAAAAAATTAGAATGTTTCTTCCTTCACCTCACCCAGATTCCAAACCATGCATTCAAAGAAAGGAATGAAAACATGCTTAATGCATCTAGACTCTCTCACTATCCTGCCACCCAATCCACAGGAAACTTTAGCCAAAAAAAATATATTCCAAAGCATTAGAAATGAGGGATACTCCAAAACATCTAACAGGCAACACCCCTCAGATTGCACAGGCACAGCATAAAACTGTTCCTTCGACAAGAGTGTGCATTCTCTCACTAATAACAATTTTACATATTTATAGCAACTCACATAGCTTTTGGGTTTGAAATATCCAAAAAGTCCTTTGTGTGTGGTTGTAATTTAACGTATGTTCCTTTTGGAAGGGTCACATTTTTCACTCGCACTACATCTCCCTCTTGTAAGAGAAGGTTTTCCATCATCTGAGGGAAAAAGAGAAAAATCAAAACATCAGAGCAGGTATTATAGACTTATTGATGTCTTTATGCTTCAAGTTGACACCCGCTAACATTAGATAACTTCACACAAATATGCAAAGTATTTCCAACACCTACCCAGTATGGCATATAGATCATGCCTTCTTCTGCTATAAACTCCAGAACTCCACAGTGAGATACACGCTCAGCAGCATCATTCCGGAGCTCAAACAACATTGGATAATCAATATGAAGGGAGGCTGGATGATATTGTCCAAGATTAGCAATCTAGGTAATACATAATTCCATAGAAACTGAACATTATATAAGGCAGTATGCCAGTATTAGATGCATGCAATTGTAAATGACCAAAAAACAACTAACCAAGGCGATCAAGGGCTGAGGGAGGCATTATGACTGTGACAACAGAAACAAAAGTAAGATTAAAATAATGAAAATGAGGAAGAAGACAAGGTTGCAACTTTTTAATGTTAGTTTGAAGACTTACTTTTATCGCCACTTTCAATTTGTGGCTGCAGGGAAGTGGAGAAAAATTGAGATCAGCATCATGACATGAGAAATAGACAACTAGAACTTTTGCATGATCACATATAATAAAACCAGCAATTACTAATTGCAGGTTCCATGCATAAATAAGTTAGCATAATAAATTCTATTATGTGAGGAGAAAAGAAGACAGACACATATTATTATAAAAACAATGGTAATAGCATCAATTCAAAGCTCTATAGTCAGGCATACAAATACTGCAGACTCCTGAATGGACCATAACCATATAATCAACAACAGTTAAGCATATTAGCAAACTGAAAAACAGCAGATTAAAAGAATACTAAGGAAAAAAAAAATCCAACCTTTTCAATAAATGATGCAGGATAACACCGGTATGTCTGCTCAAATGATGTCCCATGATATCCGTATCCCTCAAAAAACTGAAACACCGCCACCAACACAGCCAAGCACAATAAGAAAAAATACCACCAAAGATAATGAATGTTATCGTGACAATGCATCACCAACAATATCTCATTATAAACATAACAGAAGAAGAATTCATGAATGCATGCAGAGGCAGTTTGCTACATGGCAGCAGGAATGCAAAACAAAGTATGTTCCTACAGCAACGTATACTTGCAGGAGGATGCCCCCATATCTGATTTGTGCAATGGCAATCAAATCAATAAAAGACCACCCTTTAGCAGAGAAACGAGAAATGTATTGAACCCATCATTCTATAACAATCACTATCACCAAATTATAATTCAACAGCATAATTTAAAACATAAATAAATAAATAAACATTAAAAAAAAAAGAAAAGAAAAGACATACCATTTTGTATTTTGCGATAAATAGTGAAACCAAGTGATGAAACCTTCAAAGAAAAAAGCCCTATACAAACCCAACAAAAACAAAATTCAGATTACACATTACAACACTGTCGATAAACACAAAACTACCTTACTTAATCTCAAATAAAGCACCAAATAGCAACCTTCAATTGTTCACTGATACCAACAAAAATCCATCAAAAGTTTGCAACTTTAGATGCTAAATCGCATAGAAACTTGATAAATTAAGCTCATTTAAAACCAAATAACATGAATTTAAACCAGAAAACAAAGCGAATTAAAAATCGAGATCTAAAATAAATTTAATTAAAAAGAACAAGAACAACAAAAGAATAGGGAATTGAAATACCTTTTGATTTCTGAAAAGAGAAACAATAGAATTGGACTGGCGTGAAACAAGAAGATCTTTAGGAATTTGGGATTGCGTAATGTTGGAATATTGAAAAGGAAAAGCTAAGATGCGCCGCTGGTGCGTTTTGTTCACGCCACGTCGTTGTCTGCCACGTGTACGTCCCAGATATTGGGCTTTTGCGTCGCCTAGTTTCACCTATTGTTCATGGGCTGGATTAAGATTTTCTCAACATCTCTTCTGACTAAATGTTTTGGATCAATTGTGATGGGCTTTTTCCGGATTGCCAGATGAGCTGTTATGGGCTCATTCTACGTAGGTTTATCCTTGGGTTGATTACACCCCCACACAGTTTTTAAGGAAAATGATTTCAAAACTACCACTAGGGGTGTAATCGAGCCGAGTCGAGTCAATACACTGCCAAGCTCGAGCTCGACTCGACTGTCAAACTCGAAACTCGAGCTCGACTCGAACTCGAAGCTCGAGCTCGACTCGAACTCGATCGAGCTCTTCTTTTTGAAGCTCGAGCTCGACTCGATTAAAGAATTCATATACTCGAGCTCGACTCGGCTCGACTCGATTAATTAAATTAAATTTTTAAATTTTTAAATTTATATATTTTTAAAATATTCAAACTTGACTCGAGCTCGAACTCGACTCGGTTAGCAAATATATATATATAATTATATTAAAATAAAGGGTAAAATAGTAAATATGTCAAACTCGACTCGAACTCGATAGGCTCACAAGCCTATCGAGTCATATATTTAGGAGCTCGAGCTCGACTTGACAATAATTGAGTCGATTTAGAGTTTTTTTTGAGTCGATCTCGAATAGCTCACGAATAGGCTTGGCTCGGTTACACCCCTAAATCAGCATAATGAAATTGTACAAAAGTAGGTAAAAATTGAAGGCAAAAAAGGGCAAACGTAAACTTGAAAAATTAGCTGAAATCAGCAATAATCACTCAATATATCAACACATTTCCACTTCACTTTGTTTTCACCTTGTTGTCAAATCCTGATGTAATAACCTCTTGTTCAACAACGGCTAAGCATTTAATTTTAACATTGTCCTTCAACAACGACCAAGCATTTAATTTTAACATTGTCCTTCTTCTCTATTCTTCCATTATACCCATGACCTTGAGTCCATTTACAAATGTGACCATCAAAGCTGCTTGTTAGAATCACCTTGGGGTCAGTTTGTGTTTGGAATTTATGGTTATATTAGAGTTTTGCACAGTGGAATTATAATATATAGAGGTAAAAATAAAATACTGTAGAAAATGATCAAATAAAAAGACACAAATATTTAATGTGGTTCATCCTTGATGATGGGCTACGTCCACAGGACACAATGCAAAAATTCTTCCACTATTAAAATAGTAGGTACAGAAAGAGTCGTCTTTAGATTAACACTAGCGGTATACAATAACAAATATCTCACCAAAATAATGGCACTCAAGGTGTTTCCCAAAACCTTAAAAATAATTTCCTCACTATTTTTTCACTCACCAACTAAAACTCTTTCTCAAATTTTGATCAAAGCACAAATGCTTCGGCTCTCCTGACAAGCTCACACCTCTCTTTGCTTATGACTCTCACTTTTTGTGTTCCCCGTCTCTTCTAGTCAAGTAAAAGCTAAGCAAAGAAAGTTACCAAAATCAATTTGAAAACAACTTGCAAGCAACCAAAGCCAAGTTGGTTTTGACAATCAAGGCTAAGTTGGTTTTGACAACCAACTTGCAAACAATTCAAATCCAAATTGGCCACTTCTTCATTTATTATTATTATTATTATTTTAATCTAAATCTTCGTTGGACCCTTCATGTGGAAGGGACCAATATAACAATTCTCCCCCTCCCAACTACATGGAGGGCATCACCATTCCAGCGGTCAATCGACAGAACTCAAATTTATCTTTTAGTAGAATCTTTGTCAGCATGTCTGATCCATTTTCATCTGTGTGGATCTTTTCAATCTATAGCAGCTTCTTCTCTAATACATCCCGTATCCAATGATATCTCACATCAGTATGCTTTGACCTTAAATGAAAGGAGAAATTCTTACCAAGGTGGATAACACTCTGACTATCACAAAATAACTCATATTTGTCTTGCTGAAAACCAAGTTCATTTAAAAACTTTTTCATCCATAGCAACTCTTTACATGCTTTAGTTGCTGCGATAAACTCTGCTTCAGTGGTAAATAAAGCAACATATTTTTTTGCAATTTTGACTGCCATGAAACAGCTTCCCCTGCACATATAATCAGGTAACCTAAAGTTAAGTTTCTCAAGTCAACATCACCTGCCATGTCTGCTTCTGTGTATCCAGCTAATAAAGGTTTGTCATTTCCAAAACATAAGCAAACTTTGGATGTACCAAGAAGATACTTAAAAATCCATTTTACTACAGCCTAATGTTCATTTCCAGGATTTGAAAGGAATCGACTCACCACTCTAGTTGAGTGTACAATATCTAGCCTTGTACACACTATGGCATACATCAAACTACTAACTACTGAAGCAAATGGAACTCTATCCATCTCTTCCTTCTCTTCATTAGTATAAGGGCTTTGCTGAGAAGTTAATCTAAAGTGATTAGCAAGAGGATAACTAACTTCTTTAGCATTGTACATGTTGAACTATTGAAGTACTTTCTCAATGTACTTCTCTTGTGATAGCCATAGTTTCTTGACGCCTTTGTCTCTAATAATCTTCATACCAAGAATCTATTTTTCTGGTCCCAAGTCTTTCATGGAAAAAGACTTACTCAATTGCTTCTTCAAGCTATTGATTCTGGAAACATTCAGACTAGAAAATCAATATGTCATCAACATAGAGCAACAACATAATAAAGTTATCATTAGAGAATCTCTAGACAAATATACAATGGTCTGAAGTGGTCTTTTTGTAACCTTGCTCCCCTATAACAGACTCAAACTTCTTATTTCGTTGTCTCGGTGCCTATTTCAAGCAGTACAAGCTTTTCTTCAATCTACAAACATAGTCATTTTTTTTTCTTTACTTTGAAACCCTATAGCTACTCTATGAATATTTCTTCTTCCAAATCACCATGAAGGAAGACGGTTTTAACATACATTTGCTCTATCTCTAAATCAAAACTTGTTGTTAAACCCATCACAATACAGATGGATGTCATTTTCACGACTAGAGAAAAATTCTCATCAAAGTCAATGCCCTTTCTTTGGTTAAATCCCTTTACAACTAGTCTAGCTTTGAATCATACATAGAGACTGTGTTCTTCATACTTGATCCTAAACACCCACTTATTCTTCAAAGCTCTCTTGCCATCAGGTAACTTTACCAGCTCAAACATCTTATTCTCATACAGAGAGTTCATTTCATCATGCATGGCTTCAAACTATTTTTGCTTATGTTCATGATTTATAGCTTCTTCAAAGCTTTCTAGCTCTCCCCCATCAGTTAGTAACATAAACTAGTCTCTAGGATATCTGGTAGAAGGTTGTCTAATTCTATCAGATCTCCTCAGTGGCACTGGAGAAGCCTCATTTACTGGTGGTTGATCATAAACACCATCATCATCATTTTCAAATGGAATCTCAATGGGAGCATCTACATCATCCACATCAGGCATATTAGCATCATCTTCATCTCCAACTTCCCTTGGCATAGTTATTGGAGGAACTATCTTCAAATTTAAAGCATCATTAAAGCTAGGGATGTTCTTCTCAACTCTGGAAATATCCTCAATTGTCTTGGCTTTAACAAATACAACATCACGACTTTTGATAAGCTTCTTCTAGACTGGATCATAAAATTTATAGCCAAGTTGATATTGACCATAGCCAATGAACACACACTGTCGTGTCTTGACATCAAGCTTGGACCTCTTATCTTTAGGAATACACACAAAGGCTTTGCATCCAAAAACTCGTAGATGACCATAATAAACATCTTTTCCTGACCACACGCTCTCTAGAGTGTCAAATTATAGAGGAACACATGGTGAAAGATTCAGTACATGCACTGCTATAAGTAAAGCTTCACCCTAAAATGTTTTAGGCAGCTTTGAATGTGAGAGTAAAGATCTAACTCTCTCCATCAAAGTCCTATTCATCCTCTCAGTTAAACCATTCATCTGCGGCGTCTTTGGAGGTGTCTGATGTCGAATAACATGCTCTTTGCATTAAGCATCAAATGGTCTAGTATACTCTCCACCGTTGTCTGTCTGGATGCACTTTAGCTTATTGCCTGTTTGCCTCTCCACTAGGGCATGAAATTCCTTGAAGACATCTAGCACTTGATCTTTTGACTTTAAGGTATATGCCCACGTCTTTTGAGAATGATCATTAATGGAAGTCACAAAGTATCAAGAACCACCAAGTGACTTTGGCATTGGCCCACATAAGTCTGAATGAATCAAATCCAGCACATTATTTACTCTAGAAGGAGGAGAACTCCAGAAAGTAACTCTATTTTGCTTTCTTGCAAAACAATTAACATATTTCTCTAAATGCATAAGATCTATTCCAGATAACACATTTTTCTTGGCCAGCACTGTCATCCCTTTCTCACTCACGTGACTGAGTTTTTTATGCCATAACTCAACTGTATTATATTTCTCCATAACATTTACCATATTTTTGGAGAGATTTTTATGCATAAAATATAGAGTTGAGTCCTTTTTGCCTCTAGCCACCATCAGGGAACCTTTAGTGATTTTTCATTGGACGTTATGGAAGGTGTTGTAGAAACCTTCATCATCAAGCTTGCCTGTAGAGATCAAATTCAGGCAAATATTTAGAACATGCTTGACATTCTTCAAGATTAGTATTGTGACATTCTCCATTTCCAAACACACATCTCCTTCACTAGCAACTCTTGTTCGATTGCCATTTTCCATCTTCACAAATCCAAAATCTCTTAAGTGTAGGATGTGAAGAATTTCTCTTCGAGATGTAGCATGAATGGAAGCACCACTATTAATCTCCTAGCTAGTCTCATAGGTTGTAAGATTGACATTATCATCATTATGGAGAATATGGAATTCTCCAAGGATATTTACTTCATCATCATTACTGCTCTCGTCCTTTCTCACATGTTTGCCCTTGCTTTTCTCTTGTTCATTCTTGAACTTTTGATAAAACTTCTTGTGGCCTTTCTTTTTACAGTAATGGAACTCAACATTGGCATAATTATTCGATATTCCTCTCCTCTTGTCTCTTTACTTTAAACTTCTTTTCTCACTCCTCCCCCTGGAATTTACAATAAGGATATCTGACTATGTTAAAGAGGTACCTTTTGATCTACGTCTCATCTTTTTTATCAGAATACCACTTTTGACAAATTCTATATTCACAACACCATTTGGTGCAGAATTTGTAAGTGAAATCTTCAAAGTCTCCCATGACTCTGGTAGAGAAGTAAGCACCATAAGAGCAAGAATTTCATTATCAAAGTTTATGCCCATACCCGACAACTGATCCACGATCCCTTGCATTTCATTCAAGTGATCAATGACATAAGAACCTTTTCGATGTTTTATCTGCACTAATTTTGTTAGATAAAATAATTTATTATTGTCGATCTTTGAAGCGTACAACTCCTTGAGCTTATTCCATAATGTTTGAGCATGAGTCTCATTACAAATATGGTTGTACACATTATCTTCAATGAACTGACGAATGAAGTCACACACTTGCTCATGCTCAAAGGCCCATTCCTCATCTGTCTTGCCATCGGGTTTTATTGTAGCAAAAATCGGTAAATGAAACTTCATCACAAATAGGAGATCCTTCATCTTGTTTCTCCATATATGGTAATTTGTACCATTTAAACTGATCATCTTGCCAACTTTAGCCTCCATAGTTACAATATTTATTAATGCCTCCAGCAGCTTTGATACCACCTTTTAGTAATTTATGGTTATATTAGAGTTTTGTGCAACGGAATAATAATACACAGAGGCAAAAATAAAATAATGTAGAAAATGATCAAATAAAAAGACACAAATATTTAACGTGGTTCACCCTTAATGATGGGCTACGTCCATAAGACACAATGCGAAAATTCTTCCACTATTAAAATAGTAGGTACTGAGAGACTTGTCTCTAGATTAACACTAGAGGTATACAATAGCAGAGATCTCACTAAAATAATGGCACTCAAGGTGTTTCCCAAAACTCCAAAAATAATTTTCTCACTATTTTGTCACTCATCGACTAAAACTCTCTCTCAAATTTTCATCAAAGCACAAATGCTTTAGCTCTCCTCACAAGCTTACGCCTCTTTTTGCTTGTGACTCTTACTTGTTGTGTCCCCCTCTCTCTTCTTATCAAGAACCATGCATTGCCTATTTATAGGCAATGCACTCTTAAAAAGCTAAGAAAAGCAAGTTGGCAAAATCAATTTCAAAATAACTTGCAAGCAACCAAAGCCAAGTTGGTTTTGACAACCAAAGCTAAGTTGGTTTTAACAACCAAGGCCAAGTTGGTTTTGATAACCAACTTGCAAACAATTCAAATCCAAATAGGCCACTTCTTCATTATTATTATTGTTATTATTATTTTTAATCTAAATCTTCATTGGACTCTTCATATGGGAGGGACCAACATAACACTTTGCACTTCAGTTAACGCATTAATATTTTTCATGTGTCCAAGTAAGCTTATCGTAGCTTTATCAAGTTTACTTGCTAAAAATAAATGAATTGCACCACCAAGGGAAATAAGAATAAGACGATCACAAAATTGTCATTACACGTCTAACAAAATTGCCATGGTTTTGTTAGATGGCGTGTGGTGTCACTGTACTGTGCTGTGTGTGTTTTAGGTTATTAAATTCTCAAAAAAAAAAAAAACAAGATGATCATTTTTCCAAAGACATCCCACTGGCATATCATCCACTCCAGAACCAGGACATACCAATGTTTGATCACAGTTCCATCACCACTATCAGATATTTCCCATATCATTGCAGACTTGTCAGCATCAAAACAAAAGGGAGGGTAAAAATTTTCAATTCAATTCCACAATAAAACAAAACAAGAATAAAATATTGCTAATAATTGATAAATACCAGTACTCGTTAGGATACAATAAGAATAACAATGATAAAATTGCACAGCTAAGTGGGTATAACATAGAAAAAGAAGAAATGAAAATAGATAGAGAGTTTTACCTAGCATGATGACTTTAAATTAGAATATAACCTAACATTGACTATTTTCTTAATTTGATTACCAAAGAATTTAAATGGGAAAGAGAGAGATTTAAAAAATATATATTTCAATAATTCACTTAAAGCAATTTTATAAGAGAATTTGACTT
>CATIWK010561957.1:0-26976 GCA_949634005.1 Mallotus japonicus
GAGGTGGGATCCATGAGAAAAGTGAGGAAAAATGGTAACAGTAAGTTGATCAAGGACAATATTGGTATTGTACTTTTTTATTTTTCATTTATAGTCTCATAATTTCACATAAATTTATCAAAATATCCTTTCTATCCAAAAAATATGGATAGATTCTATCCGGATAGATTTATTGTTTACACTTTGCCATAAAAAATGGGAATAACATCATATTTTTCCCTGCACTTTTATTATTTTCTGGTTTTACCCCTTACATTTTTATTTGCATAGATTGAGTCCCTATACTTTTATTTTTCAGTACATTAAAGATTTCTGTGAGAAAGTAAATCTCACTCGCCGTTTATACTTTAACCCCTGTACTTTTATTTTTGTAAACATTAAGTCCTTAACACTTTTATTTTTATATACATTAAGTTCCTAATTAATATAAATTTGCAAAATTTTGTCAACTATATATATAATTAATTATTCATACTTATTTTTTTTAATATAAAATAGTATTAAATGGCAATCGCTCTTATGAAAATTAAATCTAAATAATATAACAGTAATTTAATCTTTAAAATTTTTATTGATTTTTATAAAATAATTCAAGCAAAAATTTCAATAGATTTTATTTTAACTAATATTAAGTAAAAATAAATGATGAAAAAAATTTATATGTCCGAATTTTTGACAAATAAAAAATTTTTTTACCTTAAAAACTAGTTGGTAATAAATCTTTAAGAAATAAAAAAATGTATTGATATAATTTTTAAGAAAATTTGTCCAAGTTATTATTTTAAAAAAAGACAAAGTTTGAGTGTATTTAAAATTTTTAGAGTGAAAATAGGAGCATCCTTTAATAATTTATTGCTTAAAATTAAATTAATAGTAAATTGTGTAAATGAGTATAATATAGATTAGTATTATATTATAGTTAATAAAAAAGAAAAATAATTTAAAAATGTTTATGTTAATAATAAAACATTCAATTAGAATTTTAAATTAGTTAAATTATAAATTTATTAACTAAATATATAAATGTTAATAATTAACTAAAATATTTATTGAAAGTAAAAAAATAAAATTATTTAAGAATATTATGGATTAATTTGTTAAAATTTTAAAATATGTAAATTTATTAAATTTTTTAAAATTATAGGGACTTAATAAGATATCTTGCTCTATATCTGTAAGGTCGTTTCTATCCATTTTTAACGGAAGGACTTGATGTGTAGAAAAAAAAAGTACGAGGAGTCAATGTGTAGCAAAATAAAAGTGTAAGATGTCAATCTATAGAAATAGAAGTGCAGGGAGTAAAGCCAGAAAACAATAAAAGTACATGGAAAAATATGAGTTATTCCAATGAGACACATGTCACCTTATTACAAAATCTCACAATTGGGTTAATACATCCACTGTATGGCAAAAACTTTCCTTAAAAAAATAATTAATTAATTTAGGGAGAGTCTTGCCTACACTGGGTGTATTACACCCAATGGTAAGATTTAAGACACATCACTTATTTATTCTATAGTTAGTTGATGAAAATAAGACAAGTGTCTTATATTGTAAATCTTACCATTAGGTGTATATATACCCAGTCTAAACAAGAATCTCCTTTTAATTTATTACCTGCTTGCCAAACTACAAGTCCATTTGGACAGGATATTTAAGCAAATCCAAACAAGAATAAGCGATACGTGGCTCCTATCCAATAGTATTTTGGACAGTGGTTTTCGATGTTGATTGCTTATCTCATTTAGGGTTAGGGTGCCGATGGAGATGCTCTCCGAGAGTTTAGCCATTCATTGCTTTTATTTTATCAGCACAAAATCGATAATATCCCTCCTAGTAGTTACCAACCAGTTTCTTTCTTGCTTTATACTCCACACTGCACAGCACACCCCTAAACCTCAACCTCAATATATCATTCCAAGTGGGTCTATGATAATCCATGTGAGGAAGAAAATTAAATCCAACAACAAGAATACAGGGAAAAGAAAAAATCATAAGCAACTACTGCATCTAAAAGAAATTCCACAAAAGGACTGGAATATCAAACATGGAGTTCATTGGTTCTTCATAAAAGGATGACGGTTAAAAAAAAAAAAAGGCAAAGAGAAGAATATAGCATTCATTAATAGTCTACTACGTTACATGGAGTAGATCGAATCTTAGGCTGCTTCTGATGTCCTCCTACATAAAACAATGATCTATGCTGTGAACTTCCAATGGCAGCTACATCCCTCACATAACAGGCCATCAGCCAAGAATGGTATTTATCCTGTGTGAGGTTCTTTATGTCTAGCATGCCTCTTAGATTGAATGTCAACTGGAACACCAACCAAATCAATGCAGAGGAATGCCACCGCCTGAAAATTCAACCTCCTGAAAATTAAACAGAAATGAGTCAAAAGTTAGTGAAGGTTGTGTAGCAGTCTTGTCTAGGTAATTAAACATATATGAAGATAAAACTTCAACAGAACGAGGGCAACAAGGTTTACGGAGTTCATGGATAAAGAAATTAGAGAACAGACTTTGTTTCTAATTAATTCCTAAAGGACGTAATACGTCTGAAAGGATATCCAATTAATTATAGGAGCAACTTCTTTTTGAACAAGATTATTTAAATCAGTCGTTCTTTTTATTACTCAAAAAGATTGTCACATCTCAAGTATGTCAAGGAAAGACCCAGCCCGCCCTAACAGCATACATATTAAAACCTCATACTCCTATGATAAGATGTTCACCATGGTCATGCAACAGAGAGTGTCAATAAATTTTAAGAATAGATATAAAGATCTTTTCCTTTGCTTACAAATTACTTTACTTCCAGGTTGAATTTCTTTGGAACACAAAACAAACCTGTGCAGGAGGCAAGGATGAGACCCAGTCTGATGCATGTGTTGGAAGAAGCCCCAAAGAGTTGAGCTGGCAAAATCAAAGAACAGAGTGAGACAACAAGCTCCTTTCTGTTTTTCCTATCCACTCCTGAAGGAAAAATTGTACAGGAAAGCTAGGCAAAATGCATCTTACCTTCCAAATGCCTAGTGCTAAGCCCCCTAAATTAAGGGCAATAAAGAGCAACTTAGGCCCATTAAGATCTACTTTACTGTCTTTGTAAGGTTCAAAAACTGCATAAGGAAACAAAAGATAAGAATTTAACTTTGGATGGGTGAATTTATGAGCACTGCAGACTCAAATGACAACTCCCAAAATAATTTATGAACCTAGAACAATATATGAGCAAAGCAGTTGCTGGCTGTCATCATGATCAGAAAAGTGATAAACAAAGCTTTCACCAAAGAAACAGAAAAGGAAAAGAACCAACAATTACCACAGAAAAACCAGTATAAAATATTAGACAATAGACATATAGTAAAATCTGGACATAAAAGGCAAGAAAGTTATCGATCACTAAGGAAGCATAGATTTGCCATCAGAACCATAGCAAATCATGCATGCGCAGAGAGTTAAAATAAAAAAAAAAAAAAAAAAAGAAGTTGAAAAGATTCAAGAATATGCTAGAGATCCTGATTCCAGTGCACCTTTAAGATTTCTCTGTAATAAAATAAAAATAAATAATATACATTCAATTAGGCATCTTAAATATTTAAGGCAACCATCAGAAGCAACATCCAATAGACTGTGTTGACTACACACTAATAATCCCCCTTCCCCTTCTTTATAACAAGCAGTAATAACTAGTAACTTATGATCAGCTTACCCTTCCCAACCCCTTGAAGAGCACTGATGGGCTGCCAGAGAGCTGAAAATGTAATACCAATGCTAAACAGATGGACTGTGTTTCCGGCCATCCACATCATGAAGCCCATCATCATCAAATTCTTGAAAGGGGCTTGTGCTACTTCCCAAGCTTTCTGCTCATACAAGACAGCAAAGGAAATATCAACAAAATGACAAATAATTCATTTCAGAAGACATAAAACTCAGAAACTTGTAAACTGTGGTAATGTATGTTCAGGAAAAAATACAAAAGAGATCAGAAAATGCCAAAAACATGCATAAAACAAGCAGATTTCTCCATTAATTAGTGTCTCTCTTCTATGACCAGCCAAATCTGCACATATCCTCTTCAAGATCTGATAGGTCATCTATTAACAATCTAATCTCATAGGTGACTGGTTATCACATCTCTACTTCTTGCACCATCCACTTAGCTCTTGCCATGAGGCCATGACTCACATATCCTAAGTGCTATATGGCATTATTCACTGTAATCAATAACTACAGCACAATTTGCAGAACTAAACGAAATTCAAAGAAAATTTCCACAACTCATGAATAGCCATGCTAACATGAATTTCTTTCATGAGAAAACACTGGTAGCACTTGACCAACTACTCACAGAACATCACTCCAATCCAACATACATCTCTAATAACACTTGGACCTTCTCATTCCAACCTCTCATAATGGAAGACAAGTTTTCTTAGAGCAACTTGCTATCCAATGCAAAATGCCCAAATTTATACACGCAGACCCCCTGTGTGCCATTGCACAAAGATGAATTTAGTTGATCTATAACTACTTACATAGAAAATACTTAATAGGAAACATGATAGCAGTGGCTTAAATTTAAGACCAGAGACACCAGATACAAACTTCACAAAGCAAACCTGCATCCCACGTTATCAGATGACCATACAAAGCTAAAAAGATGAAGAATTGTCAACACTTTCCACAATTGGTAAACCAAACTACTTTACGAGTTACGAACAGAAAAGAGTAATATTCACATAGAATAAAGTCCTAAACCTCCAATACACTAGCATCCAACACCTCGACTAAATACAAATCTCAATTATTTATCAGAGTCGCTACCAGAAAAATTGAATCCTCAAATATTGGCAAGACACTCTTCAAAGCTCCAAAACCAAACCTTTTCACTCAATTCCCATTAGACGAGATAAATTCACTTATGAATGTAGAAGAAACAAAAAGCGAACGGAGAAGGAAGCAAGAACCTGAGATTTCCAATTAGCTTCGGCATCTTTTTTCTGCTTGGTCACCGTCGAATCGTCCTATTACACATCCACATCGGAAAACTTAACCAACGAGAAACTCAAAATTTAAAGACAATTGATAAAAAGATTGGATCTTGAGAAAAAAAAAAGAAAGAAAAAAGAAAAACCTGATCTTGAGAGGCACGAGAGAAGCCAAGAGGATCGGGGACGTCACGAGAGGAAGGAAGGGTAGAATTATCGGTGAACTCTATAGCCCACCTGCGGCCCGAACCCATCACTGCTTTACCTTTCTCCATCTTCTTCTACTGTTTGCGTCTGGAGCTTAGAGAGAGCTAATAATGGGTATGTAAGTAACGGCCAAGAACACGTCGTGTTTTAAAGACGGCTTTTTTGTTGTTCTGTATTTAGTTAATTGGGGAGAGCTTTCAGTTCAAATCCGATCCAATTATTCCAGTTTATTATTGTTATTGTAATCAGGGCCACTCATTTATTGCCATTTTTTTTTGGTCGCTATATTTTTCAAAAAAATTACCAATAGCGACGTCACTCTAATAGCTTTATAACAGCCACCGTTCGTCGCTAGAAAATGATTTTATGATCCGTAATTGACGACTACTATTATTATTCGTCGCTAAAAATGATTCTACAAGAAATAATGAAAGTCAACTGCATGCCAAACGCTTTTTTTTTTCTGAACACATTAAAAAATTTTAAATTTAATTAATTGATTATACGTTTATTAATATAAATTATACATTACCCTTTCTGCTATAAAAAAATCGATTGCACACATTAACACTAGTAAATTGGAAATTTTTTAATTTTTGAACAAATATGGTTAAATTTGGATTCAAAAAATTAAGGTTTAAAATTTACTGAGATAGCATGAGCATGAGAAACCCACAATAGGGTAAGAATCATTGTCAAACTGCACTTGAGAAATTTTGCTAAATTTGCATTAGCAAAGCAAAATACACAGCACAATTTAGAAAGTTCTGCAGGTCATAACAAGCATACAACTGGTTCTGTATTTAACATCCTTCAAGATTTTATGTATGTGTATGCTGCTCTGCTCATTTACAAGAATATGATTGTCCATAGAGTACATGCCTGCTACAAATCCCTCTTCATTGAAAATTTGCCTGAAATGTTCGCTATAATAAATCCTGCAAAAACCTGAATCCAATATAAGCTGGTTAGTGAAGTTTGATTTGCACTAATTGAAGATCATAAAAAGAAAAGGCTCTTAGAGGTACCGAAGAAAAAGATGCATATACCTGTATGCACCCTAAGATGTAGATTGCAGAATAGTGACGGCCATGTAGAATCATGTCAGCTATCATTGCAAGAGGAATTGTTAAGGACATACCCAATGTTGCAACCAATGGAGTAGTCCAAATGACAGAAAGTGCCCTGCATCATTTAGCCAATATTAATGGAAAAAAATTCACCACTTCACGAATTGAGTGAATCATACTAATCCTTGTAGAAGACAGTGAGTAGTGTCAATTTTTGTACCATTTCTGCGTCAGTTCCAATTTTAAAAGAGGTATCTTTGTCATTTTATGAGAACATACACATTTTTCCAGTTTTGTTTTTACCATTGGAGTGAATCACAATGTCTGATTGATCATGACGATACTGTCAGGTGTGGTACATACCAAAAGTAGTCAGATAGAACACTCCCCACAAAGCCATTTAATAGCACAACTTCTCTAACAAACGTGGAATGTGGAAACGTGAATTCTGGTTCGACCCCTGCAGCCTGCAGAGGAAACACTGCAAGAGAAAGTATGGCTGTGAAATGTGCTAATCTAGGAAAGTGAAATACATACATGAACTATGGGAATGCTCAAGGTTTTCAATGTTAACCTTCAATATATTCCATTCAACCAGAGACTGATATATGGCTATCGTCACTAATGGCAGTGGTTTGATTCTATCAGAGAATATTTTTATGTTGCTCCTAATCAACTCTAAAAGAGTAATCAAGGCACATATACAAGAAACATTCAACTCAAATAGAGTGAAAGAGACACGCAAAAACCAATTTCTGGATACTCTAAATCAGTTGGTGGACCTAGAAAAGCATATTGCATTCAGAATTCTCTCGTCTCAGCTTCAATTTCTCTGCAAAAGATTTTCAATGATCATAAACACTGGTAGATAACTTACAAAGCCACCAAAGCCCAAGAAGGGTGAAGAGCCCAATGTAGCCAAAGATTTTTTGCACATCAACTTTCTCTCCATCTGATCCAGCACATTTCTTCAGCAGCACTGTACTTAATTGATAAGTCAAGGAAGATGTATCAGAAACAGATGCTAAATTTAAATTGTCATGGTTGCTGTTATATGCATAAATCAGTCATCTAACCTGTAAATAAGCCATAACATATTGCTGAGAAAAGACCGAATATGTCCCCAGTGATTGAATGCCTCCTTGTCCTTGAAAACATTAATAGTTTAGAGAATGGAAGGTAAAAAGGACAAAGAAAGAGGAGAAAAGGTTTTAAGAAATAAAAAAGAAAGAGAAAGAGAGGGGAAGGGGGAAAGTGGAGGATTATATCTAGATATGGTCCCTCTGAACTTTCATTCAGGCACAATATCTGTCTTTGCAGTCCTCAGGTCATGGACCCAACACTCTTACCAATTATCACAGCCCTAAACTGTGGCCCTCACACTTTTTTAAATACCTAATAAAATATCTATAAGAAACTTTAATTGTGAGTAAATATCACAGCAAGCATAGTATTCAATAAATAGCCAACTTTGCAGGATGCAATTCTTAGAAAGATTCTGGAATCGCTCTCCCACATTGAAAATCACTTCATCTTGCAGTCAGTATTGCTCATAGGGAGTGAGAGAGAGGGATAGAAACAATCTAAGAACATTTTCAGTGCACCTCTGCATCATTACAATGCCATTAATATAAAGCAAAGGTGTTCATAGTCATATCATCTAAACCAAATTCTAAGAAAGAGAGAGGCTATGAGTACTTCTACTGGAATATGCTGCAGGCACGTATGTAACAGTCACTTACTCTGAGATGCTCAGCATTTCATCTGCTGCCCAAGTTTTTCCAACTGTGGTCATGGCAACACCAGCCATGCTGATGAAAACAGCAACCAACTTGGCAGCACTTATGGAGTCCTGGCCAAGGAGTACTCCAAAGAAAAGAGTAAAGAGTGCTGAAGTAGAAGTTAAGACAGTTGTACTTGCAACGCTTGTATTTGCTAAAGCTGAGTTCGATAGATACTGCATTATAAAATTGACTAATAAGTCATACAAAATGTTTGACAAGGTACCATGATTTTTGCCATCTCATGAAAAGCCAAGATGCTTTATATGGGACATTAAACCCAGATAAGGTTGCTCGTTATCCAATGACAAATGCAACAGCAAAAAAGTTTTAGAAAAAGTACAGTGGACCCACTAAGAACAATTAAAACGAACAGTTGGAATATGCTTCTCAGGAAGTGGATCATGCTATGAACTATCAGTTTCAGGTACATATTTTACCACTTTACATCAACAATTACAAAACCACAGCAATGACAGCAGCTGCACCACTATCAACAGATCTATGGTGAAATTACGCAAGCAATTACTATAGATTTGCCACAAAACTTACGAAATCAAGAGGGATACTTGGAATCACTGGAAAATTTATCAAACCAGGAAACTTAATTTAAATCATTAGAGAATTTTGCTTCTCAGTTAAGTGAATTATAACCTACCCATATGTTGCAGTCACTAATAACAAGACTTTCTTTATGAAAGAGCTTATTTAAATTTATGTGACTCCAATTCACCATTACACCAGTAATGTACTTCCATCTTCCAACCTATTAAACGATAAGCAAAGAATATAGTCGGAAAAAAAATTTCTAGCCTTTAAATGGCAATGCCTTTTCCATCCAAGCTTATAGATGGAAAGAAAATCTGGCAATGCATTTTGTATTCGTTTCTTTTGTTTATTATAGCCATGCATAACAGGCCCTACAATCCCCAACAAGTTCTTTTGCAAGACCAATGACTACCAAAGCATAGTGATGATTGAATCATATTACCTCTGTGATGAACCAGATAGGAGCAAGATATAAACTACATTTGGCCACTTCCCATGAACTAAGCTTGCAGTTCTGTTCAAGCAAGGGAGACACTTCTTCTTGCTCCTTATTCACAATCACAGGCCATCCTTCCTCCCTCTCACTTAGATGATCTTTGTCAGTTACTAGACAGCTCCTCATGTCATCTACTGGGGCCTGGTGCATATCATTGATTCTAAGCGGGATATCAAGCCCAGTACCAATAGAACTGCCACTATATTTATTCTTCAACATGTAGGTGTGGAATAAGCCACAGAGCCAGTCTTTTGTAAGTGCTATGGGTAGATAAACCACCATAAGAGACACCCCAAGATATGTGATTGCAAATGGTTGTTTATACTTTTCAAAGATGTTCTGCAGCAAACAACAAAGGTAATTATAAATCTTACAAGTAGTACATATATAACAATCATAGAACATATGCCACTCAAAAATTCGTCACATACAAAAGACAAACATTGAAAAGAAGATAAGAAAACATTTCCTTCTATCTTTGGTTTTCACGGATGAGAATACAAGATTCTAAAAAATTTTCTTTTCTACTTCTTGCACCATCCTGGCAGTCAGATATTTCATTCAAATAGCATACACAATTAAAGCCAAATACCTGAGTGACCTCTGCAGAAGCAACCCATATGAACACAACCGTACCAATCAAACCCAACCCAGCTTGATATCTCCAACTCCAACCCATTTGCTAAAATTCCCGGAAAAAAAAAAAAAAAAACACTACCTAATTCTCAAAAGAATAAAAACAAAACCCCAGGTTCTTGAATTGGGTATTCTTGAATTTGCTATAAAATCTTCATTTGTAGAGAAGAAGCAGCTCTAAGCAGTAGAATCAAATCAAGATTCATGGCACAGAAGTTGATATTGTTTGTTTCAGAAGAAAAGTGACAAAGGTACAATCTTTGCATTCAATGAAGTTCTCGGATTATCAGCTATTTCTTCGTGTCAGCAAAAGGTTAAAAGACCGTGACAAATGGTGCTGTTTTGACAAAGACTCACAGATGACGTGGGAGCAGATGCGTACGGTGATCAATCCCCTGATGTTGCCCTGTCATCTTTGGAGACACCTATAAGTACTTCGAATGATGTGGCAATTAGAACCAAAATACTATTTTTTGTTTTTGTGCGTTTATTAGTAGAGATTATACTCTCAAGGAAAAACCCATCAGTTGGTCCCCTAATTTATTGGGTTTTTTACAATTGATCCTCTATCTTCTATTTTAAAGAATTGAGTTCCCCAACTTTAATTTTTTTTTAATTTCATTCTTTTTTCACTCAGAAATGTAAAATTGAAGATGCTGTCATCTTCTGTTGAGTTACAAAAGTACATCTGAACAAAAAAAATGTCTAAATCAGCTGTCAAAAACAAACAATTTGTATTAACAGTTTGATGCAGCTAACAATCAACAGTGAAATTAAGTTCAAATGATCAAATTTGCACCAATAATTGGTTGAGATGTGCTTTTATGACTCAACAGAAGACAACAGCATTTTCAATTTTTCATTTCTGAGTGAAAAAAGGATGAAATTAAAAAAAATTAAAGTTGGGGGACTCAATTCTTTAAAATAGAAGATAGGGGACCAATTGAAAAAAACCCAATAAATTGGGGGACCAACTGATGGGTTATTCCTACTCTCAAAAACAAGTCATTTAGTAAAAATATTACTCTCTTCCTGAATAATTATTGTTTAAGGATTCTTCACATAAATTAAGAAATGTATTTAATATATGTATAAAATATCATACTACCCCTCAATCAATTATTAGCTTTATATAGAGTCCTAAAATGAGTAGATATCTATTCAATTAATTCTCCTATATTAAATAAGGGTGAAATAGAAAAAAAATAGTTAAAATGCATTGGTAACTTAAAACGATAATTATTTAGGAATAAAATTAGACTTCTAAAACGACAATTATTTAGGAACAGATAGAGTATTTTTTTTTTTAATTTCAGGTCTCAAAAAAATAGCTCATTTCAATAAATATTCATTGATCGGAATGGTAAAAAATTTAAGTTCTTCTAAATAAAATTTATATTAAAAAATAAATATTGAAAAATTTTACCTCTGGTGGAATCAGATGTAAAAATATATATAATTCATTCCAAATAATGTAGCAATTAGAGCCAAAAATTCTAATTTTTTTGTTTCTTATTTTATGTATTTATTGGTAGAGATTATTGTCTATAAATAAGAAATGAGTGCCACAGGTTTTTCAGAGGTAAATATAAGAAAAACTATCATATAATTAGGCATTTAAGCATTTAAGCATTTATAATTTTATTTTTTTAAATTTTAATATTTTATCAAGTAATATTAAAGAAAACATAGAAAAAAAATAATTATACATATTGTTCATCAGCTATTCTTTTGATGTGGGCTATAATTTATAATTTATTGGATGTTCTAAATTGAATCTCAAGAATTCACCAAGAATAAGAATTGCTCACCTCTTTCTTTTTATTGCCCTTGCAAAGATACAATGGCTCTTGGCTAACATGATTGATATATATAGGGCAAAAACATAAAAATGAAACGATGAAATGATGAGTTCGTCCCAATGAAACAATTCCTTTTCAACAAGATTACAATCAAGCAATGGTAGCAGGTTGAGGATAAAGTGCACCTAGTTACTCCACACTATATACTCTGTTTGTAATTGGACTCGCACCAAAATTGATAGGTGGCCAAAAATGTCAACCGGCACAGGAATACTGGGGTACATAATTTCTCTGTCTAACCAGCTCGTCAAGATCATGAACAATCTTGAATACAGCATCTGGTCTTGCTAGCTTCAGTGCATTTTGAGACATGGCCTTTAGCTCATCTGCCTTTGGACCAAACCACTCACCAACAATGTTTGCAATTTCTTTTGGCGACTTTGAAAATTTCCCGCATTTGTTTTCCACCACATAAGGCACATTGCCCACTTCCTGTGTTACCAACATACAAGGTTAAGCAGATGCTATGCTGGTTTCAATAGAAAACATCCTAGTAATTAGAAATATAGTAAGAAGATTCCTTGCCATATTTCAAAGGTATTCTAACCACCGCTATTAGGTAAAAGATCACCGTTTATCAGATACAATATAAAATTGAAAGATTAGTTTATGAAATTTCTGCAAGATTTATCAAGAGGGATTTGGGAAGTTGCATGTAAAAATGACCTCACATTAGCCCAGATTCAATGCCAAGAATAATGTTCTTAGTCACATACACTTTCAAACATTTTCAGAGCATTATAAAGCAAGCATGTAACATCATTCAGGTTATGCCGAAAGAAAACATTAGCTAAATGTTGATAAACATCATTATTTTCAAAGCACAACTTCCCAATTCCAAGAAGGAAGTGCACTTCATGGTACTGCTCATAATCAAGCCTAATTTCTTCTATGTATCATTTTTTCTTTTCAATTTCATGGAACCACCAAAGCATTTGCAATAACTGATGTCTCACTAGAGTTACAAACCTTGGCAACGTGTACTGTGGTTTAGGCAAACATTGTTTAGTTATTGCTTAGTTATCAAATGTAAGTGGACGGGAACGAACTTATCAAATCTAAGCAGATAGGGGATTTCCCATGTTTGAGGATACTTAGAACAGTAGTGAAAACTCTAAAATGATTGAAAGATATAATGTGATGAAATTCCATCCAAAATAAGGACAAGTGACCTACTTGCCCAGCAATGTAATCATTCAAGATTATAGGAAGGCCCCGTATCATTGCTTCTGCAATTGTCCCTGGACCAGCCTACAGAAGAAAAATTGTCAGTGGATAGCAGCTGATGGATCAGAAGAATTACAATACTGTCTAAGAAGTTACCTTCGTTATAATACAGTCACAAGCACCCATGCACTCCTCCATTTTAGTAACAAAGCCCTTCACCTGGGTGATAAAACTTCTTTAGTAATTTTGATGTGTATTGGTTGTTTACCAAAGCAAAAGGTACTGGACAGGGACAAGTAATGTGCCAAAAGTTAATGCACCAAAGCATGACTTGCACTCCAAAATTATTTGGAGTCGACAATTTTAAATGTTTCACTCTTTAATATTATTAAAATGAAAAGAATGGAACTTGCTACACAGTACACACACACACTGCACAGTATTATAAAATTTGACAAAGTTGATGATTTGGTCACAATCAGGCTTTGTGACAAGACATTAAAATTATGTAAGGAATGCAGATATCATAAGAAGTACACAGTGCAATGACTAGCAATTGCTGCTAGAAAAGAAAATGGTAGGATATGAAGTTTAACAGGTAATTCATGATAGAAGATTCTGGTAGAGAATTAGAAGAAACGCCAATACCTGGACAGGAATCTTCCAATCAATCGAACGCAATCTGTTGGCCAGCTTTTTGTTGCGACCACATATCACCAGGATCTGGCCTATTGGTTCACCAACTTTCTCGTCAAATAAGGACTCCCCAAGCGCACGTGCAGTTGCCTCAATGGGGCCCATCCCTTCCCCTCCTCCCATTAATAATACAGCTGGAAGATCCTCATCCATTCCTAGTTCTTTCCTTAGTTCACCCTGCAATAATAGAGGGCCTTATGCTAAGGTAAGCAAGGAATGACTACGTCAACATCATATCAAGATTTAGATCTGCAACTCTACTACTTGAGGCATTAGATTGCAGATTTGTTCCTAGGCTCTGCTGATTTACAAATTAGAACTAAGGATTTCATTAGTAAACCATATGAAGAACTACTTGTTGCTTGTGCATTTCAACATTATAGGTCATAATCTAGCTATATGTGCATCATAGGTCAAGCAATCATCAACATAACACAGTTCAAAGTTAATCAGCTAGAATGACAACAAACCTTTGGGCGGACAGGCTTAACAAAGGAAGGCCGTACAGGAAGGCCATAAACCTTAATTTGGGAAGGTTGAAGCCCAGCTTTCAATGCTCTTTTTGCTACATCTGTCGTTGGGCAATAACATCTAGTAACAAGCTTATGAAACCTAAACACAGAAATACAAAAGATCAAAATTATACCATGAATAAGGTATTTATAACATAAATTATGCATGCATCACAAACCATGTGGGATGGCAAGTGCTTAAATCTGTGATTACTGTTGTGAAAGCTATCTTCTGCAAAAGACCCTTTGCCCTCAATATACGAAGAGGAACATGTTGCATAAGTGGGTGTACACTGATAATAATGTCAGGCTGATATTTCATCAATCCTTTGGCAACCTCCCTGCCAACAACAGTAAAAACAAGGAGCAAATAAGAGAATATCATAACCTAGTATCACTAAAACCATCCTCGACAATTCAATATAGAAAAAAGAGTAGCAATAGTAGTAGTAGCAGTTCCCTAGTGTTTGTTGTTTATGGTTTTTAGTCAATGCTTTAATCTTGCATCACAGAGCATATTCAGAAGCCAAGTAATTCAATAATCCGCATGGATATTTAAATTCCTGGTTTGTGCTCTTGCATTCTTGCTCATTGCTGAGTGCTTCAAACATAAGCATAGAGGCTGAGTGCCCATTAAGGTACAGTCACCCAATAAAGGAGAAGAAGGTAACAGGTGACAATATACATTAGCTCTAAATGGACTATTTTTTGAACTTAAAGACAGAAAACAGATAGAGCTAATTGAGAAAAAAACATATATACAGAGAGCATTTGACACCAGAAGAACAACCATCCGATTATGAATCTAAATAGGACAAGGAAGTCTCACCGGGCTATAAATGTAGAAGTTGCAGCGAAATTAGATTGATGAATAAGCCGAGGCGCAGACCCATAATATGTCATTTTCCACAATGGCCCATGTTTCACCAAAAAATTATAGCTTCTGGGCAATTGATTGAATGGCCAAGGTGTATGCTCCGACCATAAATCAGTAATAAACACCTGCCTTAACATACATAGCATGATCAATACATGCATATTTCCAACGCAACAAATAGCAGACAGCTTATATAATTACTGCAATTCAAAATCTTTTGCTTTGCATTGTTGATTCAGATAACCCTATATGGCAAGCCCCAATAAAGTTGCGGTATACTAATTCAATCCAAAACTCTATTTTTTTTCCATCAGAAATTAAAGGCACAGTAAACCAATTCATATCTTATCCTATCCAATCAAAATTCAAAAACTGACCTGATAATCATCACCGAATTCTTCATTAAAAGCTGCCTTGATAGCTTCTGCGGAGGCTCTGTGCCCCCCACCGGTATCGCTCATCAAAATTAGAACCTTTTTAGGGCTCTCTGTTTCTGTACTGTTCAAAGGCAAACCCCCATTACCCAAAACATCACAGCCATCATCCCTTAACCCATTACTATTGTTATCAACATTACTATCGCCAGGGCCAACCTGAACAGAAGCAAACCCAATGGGGATTCTATCACAGTGAAATCTAATAAGCCTATTAAACTCGCTCCAAATATTTCTAACACTTGAACTGCCACCACTAGCCAAACTCAAAGAAGCAAAGTTAGCAACTTTACGCTTTGTTCGGGCAACTGGATTCTCAAAAAACAAATAATTCGACTTGAAAGAAGAGTACCCATTTGAACTTATGCTCTGAAAAGCTGTGTCAAAGGCAAAACGACCAAATTGGCCAACAAAATCAAAACATGGACCTGATTCTTGGGTTACAGTTGAAGGATGATGCATGGTGAGAGTAATTAAATAAAAGAAAGATATGATAAATAGAGACTATCAATCAATTAATCAATCCATTGTGGTGGTTTATCATGCGAGAAAACAAATAGGATTTAGCTCGAAAATAATAATACAAACAAATAAAAATGGATAAAAGGTACAGCCTGGAGAGAATGAAGAAGAGACGAAGTGATCGCAAGGTGTTTGATATTGTGGTTGAAAGAGAACAAAGAGGGCTATGGAGTGGGAGAGAGAAACAGGAGGAAATCTTGAGGGGTTGTATTAGCCACAGAGAGAGGATTTAGGAGTAGATTCTGGTAATTGAAATAAAATGATTCTCTTTGAAAAGAAAACGACCAAAAGTTGAAGGGCCAGTAGAGATAGAGGGGCCACAGTAGTGAGCAGTGTCATATCTGGAGTTTTGGTTTGTCACAAGCTTTGTATTTGACAAAATTCCGTAAGAGAACACATGCGAATTCCGATTGGTGCGTGCGCCAATTTCTGAATAGACGCATTTTAAGTCAAGAAAAGTTCTTGCCTTTCTTTCTAGCACACCACATCAGTGGTTGAATATCTAGTAAATAAATATTAGTTATAAGACTTTATATATGTATTAAATTTTTATTAATTTATTTAAAATTTACATCACTATTTTAACAATTAAATGTAATATTTTAAAAGGTATAGATTTTTCCAAAGAAAATGTGATAAAAAAAATGTGAATCTTGCAAATGATGCTAGTTGTTGGTACCACCTGATTCTCACACCTTTGAAACAATAGACATGTGATAAACGGTAATTAAGAGAAGTCATAGTTAATATTATGGCAGCTCCCATTTACATGGTGGAGTTGTGCAAGTGGTAGCCTCACCGTCCAACTCCCTCAAGTGCTGCAAAAGCACACATTCTTCACACCCACCAACACCGTCCGTAAATCTATATATAAATATCATATAATAGGTTCTTTTTCTTCCTAATGAAACGCCCACTTCCATTTTACTACATATGACTATTCAATATCATATGAATCATTACTATAAATCTCGTCACTCCATATTGGGTGCGGTGACATTATTTTAACAAAAATATTTAGATGATCATGGATTAATCTATCACTATTCCCTCATTTTCTCATGTATTAACACACAAATTTTTTTTTTTTTTTTGAGAATAGATCTTTGATTTTCATTTCAGAAAATAAAGCAGTACAAAGGCTACAAAGAAACACAGCAACAACAACATATCACAAAATCTAGAACTGGATCTACAGTCCACCCATGATTGGGGTTACACACAAATCATTTATATGAAAGCCAAAAATAATTACTATAAACCTCGCTTTCATAGCTCCTTTCTCCTTTTATATACAAACCATACCATAACATTGACATTGGAGTTTGCTCTCCTGACATGACTTTCAAATAAGCAAATAGAATAAGAAACCTAAATACACAAAAATTAAAGAGAACCTTTACCTGAGTGCATAGAGAGTTCCAAACTGGCCTATATCTAATATCTAATCGATGGAAAAGACAAGACAAGACCATGACATGGCCCAAGGATTCTTTAGCTGTAAGCCCATTTTAAAAGTTTAAGAGGAACAAACCACCTACATTAATACGTCAACAATATTCTTTTTCTTTTTTTTTTCCAATTACGAAATATTTTCATACTACGTTGCTATGAGTCTAATTACAACTTTTGCTATCGTATATTTTTATATAAAAATTCAACAGAATCCCATACCACTGAATCAACGCTTTCAATTGATATATTAGCAATTTATAATTAACATTAGTTAAAATGGAGTTGAAACATCTAGTTACAATTAAAGATTTTAAGGAGTTGTTTTTAACCATTAGTATGTGAAATTTTTAGTTAATTTTTTAGGGAAAATGCGATATTCTATTGGTAGAATACTAGACACCTATATATATATACCTATAGAGGGCTTTAGCCATTAGCCAAAGACCTTACTATTCAAATCTTCACAATCTATCTTCTTATTAAAAATTTGCAATGCATCAGGAAAAAACAGACAAGGGAAGTGATAGGCAAGGTAGGCAGAAAACTGCGATATGCTTTTCACAAAAAGTGATGTGAAATCCCATTCTTCTTGTACATTCTAATCAATTAATTATATAAAGAAGTTAGGCCATTATGGAAATTCAATTTACTTACTTCCATGAATTGTAGACCTACTCTAGACACGAAAACATGTCTTACGGGTAGAGAACAACCATATATTTCTACGCCAATTGGCTTGATGTTAAACTCCAAAAAAAATCACACTTTTAATTTGGTGCGTCAACTGTCAAAACATGAGAGGCAATATTGGATGGGTATATATGACTATTTAAGTGGTCCAATTCTTTAATTATTCTTACCTATATATTATAAGGTCACAATGCGTTCGGAATTTTTTTTTTTTTCATTTGGGAAATTAGATGTGAGCCAAGAAAATATGCTACATGATTGCTCTAATTCTCCATATATGCTAAAATCCATTATCTTTAACAAAATTCAAAAGCAACTATAATATCAAGAACCGAATTGTATGTCTTTTTCCTATAATTGAATAAATATTTCAAAGAATATGTGCAACATCCGAGCACTGATGTTGAGCTGGTAATCATGGATGTTTCTTCTTGTATGTGCAACTCTTAAAGAGTTGTTTGACCTTATGAAGCTTTACATGATCTCTAGATTGATCATGGCCTATTGGGGACAACCCATTATCTTTTAGGATATAGCTGATCTTATCTAGGGGAAGATTATGAATCATTGATCAAAATATGGGGAAAAGAAGGAAAAAAAAAAACAGTGCAAGCTTAGGGGCATGCTTATAATTAATCTTGAGGCTCAATTCATTTCACAAAGAAAATTTTGTAGGCATTTTATTTGGTTGTTAATCAAAAAATTTGAATCCTGAATTGAATTATTGATTATCTGTTATTAATTTATTAATTAAAGAGGTGGGACTTGCCATTATGTTCATATATACATTCATACAATAATCATTCCTTCATGTTATATGGTCTTGACTACACATTAAGCTTTATGTGGAAACTTGAAGATTGAAGTAAAATCGAGTGGGATTGACACAAAAGTAAGGTCATTGACATAACACCAAGACACGTTTTGGACTAGGAAGTCAATGAAACGTTAATAATTCAGTCATCCTGAGCCTAGCTCAAGTAATTGACAAAAATATGTAGCCATATTTAATTTACGATTGCTTAGTGCTAAATGTAGGATAGAATTCTTCAACATGAAATCATACATTTTTGAGAAACTATAGTTGATTTTGAGTTGTAATATTCTTTACTTGGTAGATTAACTAAATATAAACTCTTTTGCACAAGGTTAAATTTAATTAATTAATGGAGACATTTTGTGTTTAACGTCAATTTTTTTTTTTTTAGCGGGGAGGAAGAGACTCAATCCTGAATTCTCCAAATGCTCGTAAAAATTTTGACCATTAGATGAAACGAAATATACACTATTTTATAACCAATTGGATATGCCTATATTTTATTCTTTATTATTATTTAAATGTGTAGTTGTCATTGTGAAAGATGAGACCATGCGTAGCAATTTCTGTAGACATTGCATATCATTTTCTTGTTGACCCATTATTATTAAAAGTTAAGACAAAGGCTTAACTGTTTTAGACAGATTTAATGACCATTTGGATTGAAAAATAAAAGCCCTTTTACACAAAGAAGCAATTAAATTAATGGAAAAGCAAATTAAAATAGTTTGTCTTTAAAAATACATGTGTATATGATGAAGGGGATAAAAACAATTAATAATTAATATATATAAGGTATATTAATAGTCTGTTCTTTCTCTTGTCAATGAAAAAGTACTAATAAAACAAATATTAATATATATTATTCAAACCTCTTTTATATTTTAAATAAATTTAAATTATATCTATCAACAACAGTCTATATACAGTTCATCGATGTTAGATACAGATCCAAATTTAACCAATAATAATAATTAATAACAATGAAAGGAGGAATTGAAGTAAAAATCGGGTTAGTTAGGAGTTAAAGTTAGAAACTTTGGTTGCCATCATTATACTGGTCACATGAAATTCAATTCCAATAATTGAAACAAAAATTCCAATCCGCGTTTTCTTTTGATAGTGTAGTTATGCGTAAAGTCCAACAACTACTGCTACTACTACTTCCATGCCATTTATATTGGAACTATTATATATGTATCTCTCTCTTTTACGCTTCTTCTTTTTGACAAGAAATTCAAGTCCTCGACCAAAATTTCCAATGTTGGGATTGGGGTTTAGTTAGGACTTAAAAGGAAAAGACTTTTGAAGATATATACAAGATGTTCATCTAGAAAACGACGACTTTAACTACTAGTTTACTTGCTATTTAAGCACTGGTAACTAGTACGTAGTAGTAGCAGCTGCAGCTTCCATGCTTTTTCCAACTTAGAGATCAAGAAAATGATACTTACCTGCTGAAATTAGGCATCTTGCCCTTTCACCTCATTCTTTAACCACAAACAAACCTTTTTTTTTTTCTTATTAAATTTGTATGTACCAGTGAACTACTAGTATATGAATGAATATGCTCTAGATTAGTTTGAGAAGTTGCATTTTTCTTATTAAATGAAATAAAATTTTGCCGTTTTAGTTGAAATTAGTGGCAAATGGTATAGGTTTAACAATAAACTTGCCTACCAATTATCGTTTAAGTGCGATAACTCATATTCGAGCCGTAATATATGTAGTCACGTTAAATTAAATATTGAAAAACGTTTGTTACCATTGTGATTTTACCTGAATCGAAATGAATTAGTTAAAATTTAATAGATTCTAAATATTGGTAGTTTAAACCAAAAAATTGTAAAATTAACCTACCGATATTATATTGCTTTCTTAATAGAATGTATTCGTCAAATAAAGCGAAATTCATTTAATATTTGTTAGAATCAACTCACAAAAATTGTTCTCATTTAAGCAACATTTTGAATTCAATTCGTAGTATATACAGTTGCATTAAAAAAATTGTGATTCACTAATTTAAAATTTATTAATTGACAAATATTTAAAATTTGATATTCAAATAATTTGAGTGTAATGAAGATAAAATTCTCCATAAACATTAGGAATAAAATTATCAATGCTTTTTGGTCTTTTTATAAGTGGAAAAAATTGAATTTATTCTTACCAAAAAAAAAAAATTGAATTTTACTAGCACCAGCATTAGCACGACCAAGAGTCAACACTTAAAGGTTGTGCGTTACGTTAGGGATTAGGAGAGTTTTCCTGTTAAGCTGAAACAGAAAACTACATTTTCAATATCCAATCAGAGACGGCCACGCAATTCTCAAATAATAAAGTAGATAGGGACCACTCCACTCAAGACGCTTTCCCGGTGACTCGACGGCGACGGGACCAAGTGTTTCTCCGCCTGTGTGTCCTGGTGCCGTGTTTTCACGACAAAGGCAACTGCGCTATATGTATATATAAATCATAACCGTTGGTATTTTTTAATCTAACGGCGATGTTTTGACAAAGCTACGGTCATAAGACAACGACCGCTACGTCACAACAAATGCTACCATTTTACCGTGTGAAACATTTTCTTCTTCAGCGTCTAGGTTGAACTCTGTTTCAGCCTATTATAATGGATCACAATAATTTTTTTTTAATCAACAATAAAATAAAAATATTTGATAGAATAATGAAAACTGATACGGCTATATCATTTTTTATTATGTCGAATCACATTAGTTAGAGTTTAGTAAACTCTGAATATTGATGGTGTGGATTGAAAAATGATATAAATATATATTTACACAATATTTTTAGCATTATCAAAAATATAATAGTTAATTAGCTGCAAATGTAAATTAGCACAAGATAATTTTCATAATGTAATATAACCAAATTAATTAATTATTGTCTTCCTATTAAAAAATTAATTATTATCTTTTTTGTTAATCATTTGTAAATTTTTCCTTTAAAAAAAGACTAAGAGAATTAAAAAAGCACCATTTTAGTTTATTTACATCTTCCAAAGAGATGGTGTGTGAAAATACATTGAGTTGAAGATTTTCCATTTTATACTTTTACACTTGAAATAATAAAATTATATATATAAAATTTATTTATAGTGCAAAATATGCATAAATTTCAAATGATGAGAGGAAAGCAAAACTAGTAAAACTCCATTATTTTTGTCCGAACTACAAGTATTTATAATGATTCTAATTAATCTGATTCGATACACGTAGAATCATAAAAATAATAAAAACCTTCCAATAATTAATTTAATGTACTACAACTTGTACCAATTATTATAATTCACCATCATGGAATTTTAAGAATAGGGAATATGGGTGATGATTGCTGCAGGAACAAGTTCATTATACCATCAACAAGTAAAAAAGAAAAGTCAATATTATCATAATGGTGGGAAAAAAATGACGACAACAAAAATATTTTTATAAATAAAGAAACAATACATAAAATGTCAGTCATTATCAGTTTGGCAAAGGGTCCATAACGTTCATCACTATTCATCCCGTTGAAAATTGTGAACCCACTACGGACCACAATACTATTCCACAACCATCATCGATCCAATAAAAAAAAAATCTAAATTGAACAAAAACTGAAACATGTAAAAGGTAAAAGCTTTAATGGCTAAGTTAAATCTCGCAAAAGAAATTAGAGAAAATAAAGAAAACTAGTGTTGAACATTCTCTAATTATGGCAAGATTAATCACGTATACATCATAATATGGTATGTGTACCTCGATCTAAGAGACGAGATTATACGTGTTTCCTACAATATTCTTTCAAGATTCGGGCAAAAAACACACAAAACAACAAAACCCTAATCTTGATTTCTTTGACTCATCGGAGAACTCAGTGGAAATAGGGTCAAGAGTTCCGGTGGCTCACTTCCTCTTGGAGTAGTCAAGGGTGATGGATGTAGATAGAACCCTTTTTCTGCTATAGCTTTATCCTCCTCTGGAATTGCTGGGGACGATGGTGATGAGGATTGATCAGTGCTGGGGCTTCTAAAAAAGAGTGAATCAGCCGAAAGTGGAGTGACTGGACTAGGGACCGAAGAGTCGAATCGGTGCGTTCGGCGAGGAGAGAACTTAGAGAATTGATGAGAGGAGGTGAGGCCAAGCTTGATTTCGAGTTTTCTGAGAGTATGTCTGCGTTCTTGAAGCTTGAAAAGTGACCGGCGAGGACCGGTGGTGTCCGCCGGGTGGGATAGCTTTGAGGAGAGTCTGGTGGGGAGAGTGACAGGGAGCTTTTCGGACGACTCGCTGGTTAAACCAGTCAGCTTTTGGACAAGATCTCTGAAAGTGTTGGTGTCTGCTTGAACGAAGGTTGTTGGTGAAGTTGGAGATGATGATGATGATGATGTTATGCTGTTGATGTGTACTCTTTCCATTTCTGTGAAAGGAAATGAAAAAGAGGAGATGGAGATCTTCAGCTTCTTCTTCGTTGAGATAAAGATGCACTATGCCAGATTTGAAGAGGTTATGCTCAGGCTTTGCTTAACATGGGTTGGGTTACATATGCTTATGAACACTGAGAAGTCGATCAGTTGCGATACTTAAAGGGTAGCTTATGGAGTAGAATCAATTAAGGTGACAAGAGGGTTTAGTTAATTTTTGTGCAACCCTTATTATTAGCTAGACTACTAATTAATTAATTATTTGTTATTAATCATATTATATATATATATAATAGTTTCAAGCAGTTTCTAGTAATTTTCCATCAACACCATAATGTCAAACATATATAATCTTTGACGGATGATTACATCTTATTAATTAATTAACAGTAATTTCCTAAGGGGACGGTTGATTATTAATATGTAATAAGGATTAAGGAAGCTTGAATTGTACTACGAAGTAACCCACCCACCCATCTTTTTCATACCTAGTGGTACAAAATTGGGTACTTCCTCTCTTTATAGAATATTAAGCTTTTAATTAATATACACCATTGAACTGAGACCATCATGGTATAGCCACCCATTAATAGACCGTATCCATCTATTTAACATTAAGGTTTTTTTTTTTTTTTTTTTTAATAGAACCTCAATTCAATTTATGAGAAAATGCTTCAAGATTTAATTTTTAAGAAAGTGATGGAAAGTTAAATTATTTAAATGATAAAAATTCTTAAAGATAATAAAACATTATATGTTCCATTTATGATATTATAAATAATATTAATTTTTTATATTGTTTAAAAAAATTTATAAATAAATTGTTGAATGTTGAATAGCTAAGCGGTAACAATATTATTGTTAAAAAAAATATGAACATGTGGCCAACATGGCAGCAATGTGGCGACATTAGTAGGATGACATGGTCTAATAAAGTTATGCATAATGCAATCCATGTTGGCAAATTGCTTATGTGGCATCAGTGTAATGACAGTTGGACAAACAATGTATGGTCCACCATGTGAAACATAGCATATACATGATCTCAACGTGGCTTTTTTTTTTTTTTTTGAAAACAACGTGGCTTTTTCACTATAATAACCTGGCAAAAATACTATGGTATGCACTAGTCTCCAGATGATATAATATGCTATTTGTTCATGTATTAAGGATATGGTGACATGTGTCATGGTGCCATATGGCTTCCAATTTATAACGTTGCTCATCTTTTTTATTTATGTGTAATTATGAGTCATAATCCACATGCCAACAAATAATGATGTGGTTAAGTGTGATATGATTTAATTTTGTGTGTGTAGATAATTGTGGCGAATTTTTGTATTTTTTTACAATCTATTATAATTGCAGTTATATTCACATTGGAAATAGCATAAAATAAAGAAAATTCTTTTTTATATTGGTCGCAATATATTAAATAGTTGAATTTTAGCACAAAATATGAGTCTCATTTTTATTAATTAAATATAATATATTTTTATGATATGTTATGAATTCTGTTGTATAATGACATGACATCCTTAGATGATGTGGCTGAATGAATATAAGGATTACTAGTCCATGAAGGAGTGTAAGACCTACGGAAACAAGGATCCTAATCCTTGTAGGTTTGTGTACATATTTCTCTCTATATACACCTCACATATCACTCATTATATTCATTCAGCACATTCAACACACTCTTGTGCTTATTATAAACCCATCTAACTTAAGCATCAGAGTGATTGTGGGGACTCCCCCACCCTCTCATCCTCTCTCTTGCAGGATATCCTAGAAACTCGGAAGGCATCCTCAAACATCAAGTTATCAGATATGATGTAACATCTTACATATGGCTATAAATAAATTGAGCTACTCACAAACTGCTTGGAGTTTGACTCGATAAAAGTTTTATTTGAGTTTCTATATTGAAATTCATTTAATAAATGAGTTGAACTCAAATTATATAAAGTTCAATTCGTAAAACTCAGATCGAATAAGAAATTGGTAATTGACTCATAATTTCAATATATTAATAATTTAATTTTAGATATGTAATATATAAATTTCTATTCATAATAAAGTAAATGTAAGCAATATTTAAAAAATATATTATCATATTAAATTATTATTTTATAATAATTTATTTAGTAAATAATGTGCTACAGCAGATTCAGCTTAAGTTCGACTAGGGGTATAAACGAGCCGAGCCGAGCAGAGTTTTGGCATACTCGGGCTCCGTTCAACCTAATTGACTCATGTTCAAGCTCGGCTCGAACTCGGAAAAATTATGCAAAATGATGTTCAAGCTCGGCTCGAGTCGAACACAAGCTTGTTCGCGAACAATGATCATTTGTGTTCGATATAGCTCGTTTGGTTGTTCGTTTAAATGCTCATTTGATTGCTCGTGTATCTGCTCGTTTGTGAGCTCGTTTGTACCTAAAAAATTCATGAAGATTGAACCAGCCAACATAAGCAAATAAAAGTCAATTAAAAAGTAATAAAAAACATAAAATAAGTATTATACAGTCATCCAAATGCAAATCATATTCTTACAGTCATCTAAAAAATAATAAATAGACAGTAGTTTAGCATCAAAAAGAAGTCTTTAGCAAAAGGAGGCTTTAGCAACAGCTATTACAACAATCCAACAACAAAAGCAACCCAAATTCCACATAACAGCAGCCTTCCAACAATATTACACCTTTTACAATAAGAGCAACCCCAAATTCCACACTACACAAACACATGCAACATCATTAATTTAAATTTGAAATATTGTTGATATAAATAAACAATAAAATTTGAAATTAAAAATTAAATTACCATAACAAGACTTAACACACTTTTCATGAAGGTAGAGTAATTTCCTTGAAATCATCTTGATCCTATAAAAGTAGCAAATAGTTAGATAATTCATAATTCAAACTAAAAATAAAATATGAAACAGAAAACAAATTATAGAATGAAAATACTCTTTTTTTCCGCTTGATCCCGTAAAAAGAACGTAGCCAATCTTCGCCGCATAACAACACTTGAATTGTTTTTGCATCCAAGGTAGAACGATATGAATCTATCACTCTACCTCCTGCACTAAAAGCAGACTCCGATGCAACAATTGTTATTGGAATCGACAAAACATCACAAGCCATCTTTGATAGCACTCGAAACTTGAGGTAATTCATCTTCCACTATTCTAAAACATTGAACTTGGAGTCATCCTCACTAATATGAACACCTTCCTCTAAATAGACATCCAATTCAGATTTAGCTTGTTCCATTACTGATTCCACATTTCTTATATAGTTATAAAATTATGTCCTCCCCCTAATTCTTCCTTTTCCAATTGACACCGAACTAGAAGCCTCCTTGTTGTGACTTTCACTTTTACCTTCTTTCTCATTATTTATTTTGTGAGCTTCAAGATACTCTCTATACAGCATATGTAAAGGCTCACGAATTGTCACCACATGCTCAATACTATCACCTCTTGAATAAATCAAAGGAAAGTACCATTTAATCAATTGCATTTTATTTCTAGGATCTAACACTGCTGCCATGGATATCAACAAGTTACATTCACCCCAATATTTATCAAGTTTATCCTTCATCTTCCTTACCATCGATGCATACAACCATTTTCTTCATTATATTTTTCATCCAACAACTTTTTCACATTATAGAGTTCGGGAAGAAACAAATTCGATGTTGGATATTCACTACCTACAACATATTCAAATTACCAATTCAAATAACCAATTTATAAATCATGCAAAATCAATAAAAGAAAG
>CATIWK010562146.1:0-14045 GCA_949634005.1 Mallotus japonicus
TTGTTGATTGTTGTTTATTTTTGTTGATTTTTTATTATTTTTTAAATTATTTTTTCATTATTAATGATAAAATTAAGGCCATAAATAAAATTTTTACTTTTATTAGTATTAATGATAAAAATAATAATTTTTTTATATATCTCATAATTTTTATTGTTTTTTATTGTTATTTTTATTTTTAACAAAAATCAACAGATATAAACAAAGACAAACAACAAAAACAATTGAAAAGCAATAATTGAAATAATAAAATTAACAAAACTCAACAAAAGTAATAAAAAATTGCGGTTGATTTTTGTTTATTTTCTTACTCTTACTCTCATTATTCTTGAACTTTAACCTTCTAGTTTTCTTATTTTTGTTTTTTACAAAGTCTCAGTTCCAATCATTCCTACATAAAAAAAAAAAAAAAAAAGACAAGCAAAATCAAAGGAAATGGAAATCGCCGAAACATGGTGCAATGTTTCAAAAATGGACTACTTTTGGGTACAAAAGTGAAAGCAGGAAATACAAAATTGAAAGAAAAAAAAGTCTAGGTCACTAACGAAATTAAAGTGGTCAAAGGGTACATGGGATGAAATTTCCTCAAAAAAAAAATAATAATCAAAACTAGGTATAAATTGATATGTTGAAATAAAAAAAAAAAAAGAAAGGCCCATGAAATAATGAATCATAAATAGAGTTCGGATTCGAATTTCCTAAAAAATGAGGGCTACGGGATAGTTTCAGGTAAACAGTTTTTATGGGGCGTAGCCTCCCAAAAGGTAACAAGGCGTGCAAATATTTCCTCGGCCCGGACGGAGATTGGCCTTCGAGTACAAAGACAGAAGGGAGCTTGACTACTGGGCTCTAGTCATCTAGGGTGCAACAATCCACCGCTTCGCCTAGCAGCACGACACTTGTATTGCTCTACCAGCCTTGGTAGCAGGCTAGGCCCGTTTGTGACTTTGGGCTTCAAAAGTGATAAGGTTGGATGTATTTGTCAAGTGACGGTTGGGTGGTTCAAGTCCAGTTGCATTTAAAAGAGGAAAATAGAGATATGAATGATTGGGCTAGTAACAAGTCAAGCTCATTTGTGACCTCAGGCCTCAAAAGAAACAAGACAGCTCATATAAAAGTTAACATGGTATTAAAGACGAATTGTTATATCATGTACCCCTATCCATATTGTTATATGAACCCAACACGTGTGAAGAGAAAAACTCATTTACTACTCTTCTATTCGTCTTTGTTGTCCTTCTTGTTTCTGCGTCATTGTTCATGAAGAACCCTGCAGCAATAGTTAATTAACTTGAACAGATCACAACAAACAAAAACAAAGAAATCATATTCCCATGCAACAATTCCAGTTTAATAATCATAAAAACAAAATCTTGACGTACAGCTAGAAACTTTTAACTTGAATACGACATTCACATTATAAAAAAAATGGGAAAGTTATGTACAAGGCATAAACTAATGCAGCAGAACAATGGAATGCATTTCAACAACAATTCAGCTTAATCTCAATTCCTCTGCTAGATTATTATATAATACAGAAATCACCGAAGACCCAAATTACATCACACATTATATATATATATTCATTTTTTATTTGATGAATCTGAAGTGTATAGTTAATAAATCTATATGTTGTGTTCAATGAATTTATAGTTTTTTTATTAATAAACTTATATAAAATAATAAACTAAAGTATTAAAAGTAATGAACATATAGATGATAATTAATGGACCTTCATGATTTAATCAATGAACCAATATTATTTGATCAATTAACCTATTAATTTTTATAATATTAATATTAATTTTTACTTAATATTAATACATTAAATTAATAATATTGTTAAGTAATGAATCTTATTATTAAACTAATTAATGTGTAGACAAATACTAATGAATTTGTAGGCAAAGACTAATGAACGTGGGCTAAGTTCATTAGATAAAACATGTAAATTCATTGATTTTCACCTGCAATTCATTTCTTTTCGAATCTGAGCTATTTGGTTCTCTCTATTATTAATTTTATCATAACATACTGTCAAAAATATAACAAATTATTTATTAACTTGGCATTTTCAAAGATACAAAGCTTAGGCTTATTTTATTCATGTCATCGTTGACAGAAAAATAAAAATGTCAAAATTTCTAAGAATTTTTTGAAAGATAAAAAATGTTAAAAATCACATAAAAGACAATGAGATGCAAGGGAAAAGAAATTGAGAGGGAGTTTAACTTTGCTTGCCTGAAAGACATGCATGAAATTTGGTTGAATATTCTTGACAGAATACATAGCAAGCATATGAAAGAATTCTTGTCCAACCATGCAAAGATTGCATCATTAACAGTATCCATCGATAATATTCTTCCTCCTGCTAGGTAGCTATATGATAAACATAGAATGCAATTGCTATAACAAAGTAAGCTCGTCCTTCCTTTCTTGAGTCAGTTCGTTCTATTTCACGTAGTTTTCTTCACTAATTATCACCTGTGACTTCTCTTCGCTTTTTGATTTTTTCAAGGAACCAAAACTAAACTTGAATATTTTGTCTTCCTTTTTTCACCATTGATATTGGAATCAGCCCTGGTAGCCAAAATAGCTTCACCGTCCGCCATTAATAAATCATCCACCACCAGGTTAAAAAAAAACATAAATTTTGATGTTTCAGTTCTCACGTGTATGGACCCCTGGTCCATATTGCTATATGGACAGGGGTCCATGATATAATTTGTCATTAAAGAATGAACAAGACTTCCTTCCTAGGATGTCTTCCTTGGCAGCTCATATTTCCAAAAAAAAAAAAAAGAAGACTTCCTTCCTAGGTCGGAGTTTGGAAAATAAAACCGCAAAAATTTGTAACAAAATCTAGTTACATGAAAAAAAAATTATTAAATTTTATGTTTAGGTAAAAAATAAAATTAAGAGGCTTAAATTTTAAACATATATTTTACTTCTTAAAAAATAAAGTTTAGAGACTAAAAGTAAGTTTTATTTATATTTTTTTTTGCAATAAAAAATTTTATATAAATAGAAATTAAAATGCACATGTTATATTATTATGTAAATATCACGGATTGTAAAGTAGATTAAAGTTAGATGGATCATAAATATTTAATTAAAGCATTTACTATTAAAAAAATATAAATTGAAATTGAATACTCAAATTGAAATAAAATCGAAATTGTATAACTACTTATACATTTAATTCTACATTAATTTAAGTGACAAATATTCTTGAAATATTTTTATCTGGTCGATATGTTATCAAAACTCTATCAGACGACTTACAAGTAAAATTCAAATGGAAATTTGATAATTAAAATTTAATAACCAAATTTTAATAAACCGAAAGTTAATTAAGTATATTTAACCCCTTTCAACCCTTTACTTGCAACCACCTCCAATGAAATAACCAGCAAGCAAATTATTGAGAATTTTGCCAATCTCGGTTACTTGCATTGTAGTCTACAGTAGAGATTGTATGGCTTATATGCTTATCTATTAGAAAGGAGTCTAGTATAGCAAACCAGTATAAAGCATCCCCCTAGAGTTCTTGTCCTATCCCCCTAGAGTTCTTGTCCTATCCATTATTAAAAACAATGTGCCCCTGGTCCAAACCATTGTCGGCATGTACGGTAGATGAATTCGATAATCATCACAATAATGTGCGGTGCAGTCAGCCACTTTCTTGGTGGCCTCCATAATTTCTTGCAACCTACTTCTACCTGCTGTGTGATGATCTACATTAATCTTAGTCACAGGACAAACCAAAAATAATGATCCAGCAAGCAAAGGAGAATGCCCCATTTGCTCTGACATGTCCACAATCTTTCTCTAGTAAATTAAGGCCAATCTGTAATGACCCTAAGGAACTTTTTTACATAACCAACCCTCTCTCCCTCTTACTAACATAATAAATAGAGTGATGATAGATATCGCTACATGTAATATCTACAATGTATCGCTACAACATTTGAGCTTATCCAATTATTTTAGTACTTGAAAGCTCTATTAATCACCAAAATAAATTTCCTCTTGTAATATTGTTGACAACATGTGTTAAGGAGAAGAGTCTTTCTCAAAAAGAGTACACCATATACAGTAGTCACTGTTTTGAAATTAAAAACAATCACTTAAATAAGTAGTAGTTGTTGAGATGAAGAGTGATACATTAATTAGATGTCATCAAATGAGGAGGAATTTGCTTTAGTTTGGTTAGAAACTTAGCTTAACTTAAAGCCCTATTTTAGGTCAAACATCTTTTGCTTGTTTGCTATATATATATACACACTATATGTAGCCGTGTTATGAAATAATGATCTTTGCTAGTATAGCTCACATTATTAACTCTTGTATTATGATATATATAATTCAGCTACCATGCTTATGAACAGCTGGATGTTTGAATGAGTTATCCAAAAAACAGAACATGTCTATACACATACAAATCCAATGTTTTGTAGTAGCATAATCTACATTTTCTTTAGCTTCCCTTCATAAAACATTTCAACCACCTCCCCATGAAGATTGAACAACTAGATGGTCCCCAACCCTTAGTTATATACAGTAAAAAGAAAGAAGTAGCCCACAAGAGGAGCAAAAAATCAATGCTTGTTGTCTAAATGTTTGCAAGTAGGAGAAATAATGCAATGATGTGACAAATTAGCAGCTTATCTAATCTCTGTGCATGGTTTAACAGAATCTATTATTTCTCTAGTCCTAGGCAATAATTTCACTTGAATTGTGATTGGTTAACATAGCTTAGGAGTAGTTGGAACAAAACTATTTCCGGTTCTATGTGCAGGCAGACTCAACAATGTGATCCAATTTCATGGTTTCTTGCACATTTTTTAGGTGGCTGAAATTGTCCTGTTAGAAGAATCATTTGAGGCCAATGTTCGTGACTGCACAAAAATGATTCATTGTTATGAGAAGCAATTAAACTCGGTTTCAAGATGCTCAAGACACTCTCTTAGCTATGAAGAAAAGAGGGTTTGTGGCTGATCAGGTAATATTAATACCATGATTGACATGTACAGCAAGGCTGGCAATCTTAAGCTGGCAAAGGAAACTTTTGAAGAGCTCAAGCTGCTTGGCCACACATTGGATATAAACGAGCATACGGTTCAATGATCATGGCCTACATCAGAGCTGGAATGCCTGACAAAGGAGAGGTTTTACTCAGAGAAATGGATGCCCGAGGAATTTATGCAGGAAGTGAAGTTTACAAGGCGTTGTTAAGAGCATATTCGTTGGTGGGTGATGCTAATGGAGCTCAGAGAGCGTTCGATGCAATTCAGTTTTCATCTATTCCTCCAGATGCCAATGTGTGGGGACTCCTTATAAATGCTTACCTAATGTCTGGCCAAAGTCAAAAGGCACGCATTGCATTTGAGAATATGAGGAAGGCTGCCTAACGAAATGTGTAGCCTTGGTGTTGGCTGAACATGTGGGTGTTACACCACCCGAACTAAAGAGTTAGGGTGAGTTGTGATTGGGTGGAGTGAGGATTTGTTATATTTCACACGCATGGCAAGTTGGGTTTGTAAGGAATTATCCACTTTGACTTGAGTGTGACTTGGTTACCAATGAGAGATTTGCATCCTTATTTTTCCTTATTGAAAAGGTTGTAAGAAACATGACTAATTGTAAAATGTTAGTCTCATTTTGTAGTTGTTCTTAGCTTAAACAACCAAAATATTGGAGGCAATCAAAATAGCAATTTTATGGCTATGGATTGAGGAGGATCCAAATTAAGATATGGAAATACTGGTTCCACAAAACAAGGCATTTTCTACATATCACAAAGATGATGGCTCAAGTACATTTATATCTTACTACACTACATTTCACCGTTGCTCTCATTCTTCTGGTTGATCTTTTGGTCCTTCAACACCAGCTTCCTTTCCTAGTCTATCTCTCAAAATCTTCAGACCCATGTACCTGCATAAAACACACAATAAACCATTTCAACACTAAAACATCTCTCACAGTAGCTCATAAAGAAAAATGGTTTTTATTAACCCACCTGCCCATCATCAGCACAGTGCCCTGAGGATTAGTGCCAGGGGATTCATCAAACGTTGACCCATCAACGATTCGAAGCCTTTCGACACCAAGAACCTTGTGGTCAGGATTAACCACCTTGCCAACATGACACCCACCATGATAGTGCCAAATTGTGACCACAGTATCCTTGCAGAACTGCTCTAGGGACTTGGTGTCATTAGGATGCTTAGGAATAAGGTTAACATTAGCAGAAACACTACTGTTGAGGATCTTATCCATTGTCGGCTTATCACATTGTGTGAAGTTTGTGAAGTATTCAGATTGCACCATCTTCGCAGCCATTCGAATTCCATCAACACAGCCTTGGAGATCTTTCGGATGGTTGAAGTAGTTGAAAGTTACAGAAGGGTTGTCATCAACATTTTTGTTGATCAAGCTTAGCTGGCCAGTTGAAACTGGGTAGGCCAGCTTTTCAAGAATGAAGCCTCCCTTGAATGCTTCATGTGGTAGGTCCTTCTTTCTTTTAATGTAGGCTTGAATTGCCTCTGGTGTCCTTTTCTTTGGAGGAACGGTAGACAGCTGCCCTATCTGTAATCATATAATAAAGATGCAACAGTTCATTAATATTATATACCTATCTAGTTTCATTTTCAATTGTGAGAAAAACATGAAGTGCTTAATTGTTTACTTCTGCAGACATGATTCCATGGTGACAACGAATGCTATCTTTGGATTGTCCAAATCCACTGCTGGACTCAATATACACACCCAACTTCGTGATCCCTACAGTTTGTATCAGTGACTGCTCAACAGGTCTTTTAGATGGCACGAAAATGGTGTTCATAGGATTATCAGCCATGCCTTTACCAACAAATTCATTGTCAAGAACTATTGGAATCCCCATCTTGTTAAGTTCATCTTTTGGTCCAATACCACTTAACAGCAGCATCTGAGGTGACCCAAGGGCACCACTTGACAATATAACTTCACTCCTTGGATTATCTGCAAGAAATGCTTGATGTTGGTCACCATTTTCATCTTTAAAGATCACACCTACTGCCTTTGGATGCTTGCCTGTATCAGCAGCCATTATATATATGAACTCATTAGTATTGTACATTGTCACTCCAAATCAAGAATCATCACAAATATATGAAACTGTTTGACATACTTGATGAATCAAATAGAACCCTTTGAACAGTGGCATACACCAAGACGTTAAGCAACCGAGGGTTCCCGGAAGCAAGCAGTTCTGCAGCGGTGTGCCGGCGGCTGAACCGGTCAAAAATAGTGCCACCAAACTTGGTTCCATATATATGATCATATGTGAATCCATTAAAAGGTGACACCCCAACATTTAATAGACTGTCCCTTACTATGACCTGCCATGGTGCAACTTTAGGCTTGTAAACAATTTGCTTCTCAATCCAAGGGTATGACTCATTCACCAACTTCTCATCCCATCCTACTTTCTTTATAAACCTGCAACACGACCACAATAATATTTAAATTGCCTTAAATAATTATATTATGATGATGATGATGATGATGATGTGAATTTATTTTTTTTGAGAGAAAATAATTAATTTTTTATTCATTGAAGATTAAAAGTACATCTTGACGATGATAGGAAATAACAGTACAATTAAGAAATATCAAAATAAAATTTTACTGAAATTATAAAATATCTGGTTGTTATCCATCAATCGCGTTGATAGAATTCTTCTAATTTGCATCTCGGCGATTATTTTTAAAATAGTCATATGTACGTCTTTTTAATCCATTTTAATTAAATTGTAAATTATTTGAAATATTTTTATAAAATTTCAAATATTAAAGTAAATTTACAAAAAAAAAAAATTATAAAGATTACAATTTACAGTAATTATTCATCCTTCATCTACCATTTTATTTATTATGAAATTAGCATTTAATGTGAAAAATCATTCAAAACATTACGATAGAAGGAAATACCACCATAAATGCTCTTTATCACAAACGTACAAGATGAGAAAAATTTCTTGAAAAATCATGTGGTCACCGGCCATCATCACATGCAAAAGCCCTAATAAATGCCTTCCAACCAAGAAATTGTGATCACTTGATTTTGGCCACTAATTTCTCAAGAACATTTCTTTCTTTTTTTTCAAACATAATTTCCTAACCATTGATTTCCCTTGTTTTTCCATGATGCTAACTTCTCAAGCCCTTGACATACACTTTTGATCTACTAAGATGATCATAACTACACTACATTTCCCTTATTATTTAATGTCAAAATCTTCAAATAAGTAATCCACAAAAGTATTATAATCCAGCACAAAAGGCACAAAATAGATAGAATGGACACAATTATGATTCCTTAAGTAGTTTTGCTTCTTCCTTTTAATTTTTGTGGCTAGATGTGTAGATGGGTTATATAACTCATTAATTCTGCCTTCCCCAGTCACAACTAACTTCACAGGGCATTTAAAACACTTTCAGGTGTCATTTACTACATTGTTCCCTACCTTTCTGTCCCCACAACACGTACAAAGCCTCCCATTTTCGTGTTGGTTCATGTATTCTAGTAGCAAAAATAATTCTTTTCAAAGGAATTTCTTTTATTAAATCTTGAGTTTTATTATTAGTATTATCTAAGGGGGGAAAGGGGAAGGCGGGTTCAAACTCCTCCCCTTTACATATGTCTTACTCCACAGACGGGATGGTTTGCTATCCCATCCCTAGGCAGGCAGACAATCTTGATTCAGTGCAATAACTATTTTTTTTTAGGAAAAAGATATGTGTCGCTAGTAGCGATGCTACAGTGCGTCGCTATTAGCAACACATTTACCAAACTATCCCCATTTGTTTTATATTTCTTTTAATTTCATTATTAAAAAAAAAATTTACAAGCTATGGGTATTTAAAATCTTTACACGACGGATTCATCCGTGTGCAACTTAGGTTTTAGATTCCAAAAAAAAAAAATTATTTTCACCAAAAAATTGAAATAAAAAAAATAATAAATAGGCTTCGGGTATTTAAATTCTTACACGACGGGTTCACCAGTGTGCAACTTAGGTTTTAGATTTTAAATTTTTTTTTAGACTACGGGTGTTTAAATTCTTGTACACGACGGGTTCATCCGTGTACAATTTAGGTTTTAGATTTCAAAAAATTAAATTTACAGACAATAAGTGTTTAAATCTTTGCATGATAGGTTCACCAGTGTACAACTTAGGTTTTAGATTTCAAAAAAATTAAATTTTCAAAAAAAAAAAGATTCAAAAAAAAAAATGCAAGGATATGATGGGCATAAAACCCACCCGCGACAGGGATGCATGTCACGGTTAGCGACATATATCCTTGTCCTTTTTTTTAAAAAGGTATAATACATTTGCAACTATATAAATTGGACAGTCTTTTATCAATTTATAAATTAACAATTTAAACACTTTAACGTATTAAAAAAAAATTTATACACTTTTCAGCACTATTCGAAGTGTTTAAATAATTATTTTACAAATTGAAATCAAACTGTTTAACATCAAAATCAGCTAAAAAATGCTTAAAAGTCATATTTTAGTAAGTTGAAATGTCAAAATACCTGTACTGTAAGTTAGAAAGTCAAACTCATAAAATATATTACCGCGGCATATGTATTAATTTTTTTTCTTCCTTTAAAAAAAAGTATGTTGTATATACCTTGTGCTTGCTCTAGTGTAGAAGCCAGCATTGATGCTAGTACCACCACCCAAAACCCGAGCCCGAGCATTGAGGACTCCATCAGTAGAGACGAAGTATTGAGAAGCAGAAGTTGGAGAAATGTCCACCAAAGTCATATGAAAGTTGCTCAAGAATGAAACATTTGGATTGGTAAAAGGTACACCTCCTCTTTCAAGCAATAAAACCCTGTAATTTTGGGACAATGTTGCAGCTAAAGGGCATCCAGCAGTGCCACCTCCAACTATTATATAGTCATACAAGCTGTCTCCACCACTTGATGAGGATGATGATGATGATGATAAGAATGAGCTTGCCTTCTTGATAAATGGGTAGCGAGAAGGATAAGAGTATGGCTCACCTGCATTATGACAAAATGTTAATTAATTCATCAATTAATGATCAAGGTTACCTTAATTTACTCTCCTTTTCTACCTTGCTACACACAATCATATTGAAACAATAATACTTTTAGGGAAAAACCATAAAAAAAAAAAAAGAAAATTTGCAAGTATCCTCCTCACCAAAAGCAAATTAAAAAAAACTCTCATAAATTAGAAGTACTATTATTTATAGTATAAGATGTTAACTTGGAATTATTTGTCTATATATTTATGGCATTGCTCATATTTGGTGAAGTGGGCTAGCAATACACTTCCCCATAGCTAGTTAAGCATAAGAATTAATGACAAAAATAAATGCTAAATATAACTCCAACTACCCCACATCTTGAGCTGTGAGATTGAAAACTCAATAGTATTTCTGGTGATTGCTTTTCTTTTGCAGGTGAAGAAGAAGAAATAGAAAAAGAAAAGAAGATCAATAATGAACACACACATTTAAATTAAAACAAGAAAAAGAAGAAACAAGAAATGCATATGATCTATTACACAAGACAGTCTTGAAACAATATGGGTAGTGTTATTTTCTCATTAACATGAGATTGTTAAACAAAGAAAGGTATGGAGTCATCTTCTATCTCATGTTGAATGATGCATCAAATGCTATGTATACCAGAAATGGGGAAGTGAAATATGAAGAGAATATATGCAACTAAAAGCAAAGAGCTCAGGGTTGACTTGATAGAGATTTAATTTCTTGACCAAAGAATTATGTATAAGTGCATTAAAAAAGAAACATTCATGAAATAAAGAACAGAGAAAGATAAAAGAAAATCAAACTCAAGAAATCAAGAAATGTGTATAGCTAGTTGAAATATATGATGTTTAAAAGAAATGTAACTAATAATTAAGGAAGATATGAACCTTGAGAAGAAGAGAGTGTGTAAAGGAAACAAAGCAAAAAGAGAGAGAGGTTCTTCTTGTTGATCACTTCCCCAAAAGAAGCCATTGAAGGGCAAATCAGAGGAGACAAACCCAACTGAAACACTCACAATCCACAGAAGAATTAGCTTCTGCTTCTTTCAAGCTTTATGTGTCTCTTCCTTGTTGGCCTTGTTTTGTGTGCTTCAACACTCTAAATATATATAAATATTAGTATACTTCTTGCTCTCTCTTACATGTTTGTATGTATGTATGTATATAACAAAAATGCAACTGAACTGGAAAGGGACATCAATGGCATGGTCATGAATGTTACAGTTGGATGATTATTGGCCAATGGATTAATTACTCACAAACTTTCCATATCTGATTAATTACTACTACTAATATGACAGTTCAACATCTCATCATACACTATATATATCACCAACCTCCTTTGCAGTGAGTAAATTTTCTTTAACTACCATTTACCTGCTCCTTTTTAATTTTAGGTGGAGCTTTAATTCATTGAAAGTTGCAGATTTCACTAAAATCTATTACTAAATCAACTTGCTTAAAACATATATCCGTTACCATTATTAAAGTAGCACCATTATAATCTAATTGATTAATTTTCCAAAGTTTTTCATATTAGAGAGCTAGAGGAATGTCTATTCAGTTAATCACTAATCATTATGTAGATTTGTTAAGATTTTTTCTTATCATATAAATTTTTTTTAATTTTTTTTTTACTCATTTGACTAATCTGATTCTAGTCGGGTAAGATCATAAAGGTGGTAAAAATTTTCCAACAATTAATTTAATTTAATGTAACTAAATATAATAAAAAATGGTGTAATTTTGATGCACTGCAACAAAACTTGAATTATAGTGATAACCTCAAATCATAAGTTAAGTTCTACTTGTTATCTTTTTAATAGGTTAAACTTATGAATATGTCTGATTGAAAAGAAATAATTAATTTACTTTATTTTTAAATGTATTAAGTAAATAAAATATATAATAAATATTTTATGTCTGAAGAACAAAAATTATTTTTATAATTATTTTAAATTCTAGAATTGTAATGGACCTGAAAAGCTAGAAAAAAAATGAAAAATAACTCAAGTGCAAAACCAACAAATAAAATGTTCTTCTCTATATTAATTACAAAATCAATGCAGCGGCTGTCTATGATCAATAACTTGCACGGTTGACTCCTCATCACATTTAATTTAAATTTTTGTGGGCAGCTATTGCCAGAAATTAGTACCACCACAAATTAGAGAAATTAATGATGATAATAAATTAATGAGTAATGCAGAATCGTACTATTAGAAATTAACATTATTGAAATATAATTTTTGATATATTATTTAACATTAATTATAATTAATATTTAAAAGAAAATGTAATTAAGCCAAGGGATGATATTTATAAGAGTATATAAATTAATTATAGGTCATACATAAATGAACCGGCCACTACTTAAGTATACAATCTATAAATAAACTATATTTAAAAGTGATAAAAATGGCAACTGCAATTAAAAACTGAAGAGTTAAATTCAATTCAGTGATTTTTTTCGGTTTTAATTATTTTTTAAATCTCAATTGATTTTTTTTAACTTAATAAATTTTTTTAAAAAAAATGTTTGATTTGGTCATATGAAAAAAATTATTTTAACAAAATAATCTAAATCTGTTATTGCTAAAATATTTTATAAAGTATAAATACTAATATTTTTTTGTCCAGTTTGAATAAAATTTTAGTTTCATTGAATTTGTAGAATATAAAATTTATCTAATTTCAATTAACACTTACCAATTGCTTACTCCATTTATCACATGTAATTTAAGTTATTTTTTATCTGTAGAAAATGACTCCATTTGTCACCCGAACCCTTAATAAATGTTTTTTGTCTATTTTTATTTTACATGTTTCACTTATGTATTTTTTTAAATTTTAGTTAGTAATTAGTAGTACTAATAAAAGTCTAAAAGAAAAAAATCCAACTATTAATAACTTAAATCAAGCTTGACAAAAAAATAATAAATAAAAAAAACATAAAAGCATTAGATGCTTTAAAAGCTACTCCTTAGTTGGTCCTCCTCGCCATAAATAGGGTCAGCAAAAACTGAATCAAACCAAAATTCGAACTAAAAATCTACAATTTTAATTTAGTTTAGTTTGTCATTTTTTTAAAACTGAAAATTCGATTAAAATTGAATTAATTAGATGTGTGGTTTAGTAAAAAAAGGTATCCATTTTGATCGACAAGGTTCTAAATTCCAATTAACCTCCAAAATTTTTTTTAAAAATTTTTAAAATTTCAGTTAAATAGTATTAAACGGACGGTAAAAATCCAAAAAATTCTATCAATTCAATAAGCAAATCGACTGAATGCCTAGGCCTAATCAATAAATACCTTTTGTTATGGTATTATTTTATCATTTGTATTCCATGGGAATCATTAATTTTGATAGTCCTCCTGACATGTAGGGGTGGGTATAACCAAACTCCAACCAAAAACTGAATTGAAAATGAATAATTTTGATTCAGTTTAGTTTGGATTTTTTAAGATGAAACAATTCGATAAAATTGAAGTAACAGAAATTTTTTAATTTATACATATTATTCAAATATATATTTTTTAAAATATATCTATTTTGATTTATGAGTTTCTAGATTTGAACTCTCAATTTTTTTTAAATAATTTGGTTAACCAAAAATCAAACTAAATTATTTAGTTCGATTTAATTTTTGGTTGGATAAAATTGGTCAATTCTGTTAATCGAATTGACAGATCGCACAATCCTACCAATATGTAACTATTAAAATCCTTTTGGAAAAAAAAAATATTGGTAAGGATGCATTTAGGGTGTTGTGTGTGTGTGTGTATATATATATATATATATATTGGAAAAAGATAGCAAAAGAAGAAAATGATGAAAAGTAAGAGAGATTCTTGAGTGCCCTTTTCTGCTTGTATGAAAACAAAGATTAGGAAATTGTGAAGCACTTGCCGATCTTAATTAAGAAAAAACAAAATCCTATCTTATCCCCTTTTAC
>CATIWK010562176.1:0-11378 GCA_949634005.1 Mallotus japonicus
GCATGCTTAATTGAACTCGAGAGAGTCTTTAGGTATTTTAGAACAATTACCCTTAACTGAAATCAATGTCTTTTGTATGTTAATGTGTTCATGATAGGATTGGAATAGTGAAACTAAACCTAGGCTCTAAGCTTTTTATCATTTGATTACAATTTAATTATATTGCTTTGTTTTATTTTATTACAAAATTCACTTTTATTTAATTTACTAGCTGAGATTATAAGTAAAAATATTAGTACTCAATATACAGTTTTCGTGGGAACGATATCTTTTGTGCTACAATTCACGATTCGTGCGCTTACAGGTTTTGAGTACAACATATAACCATTAACTTGTGAATAAATTAATGATTTTTATTTAATTTTGATAGTTAATTGTCTTATTATTATTATTTTCTTTCAATTATTTAATAAATTGTACTTTTATAGTTTTAAAACTAGACTGAAATATAAATATTCATATTTTAGACTGAAATAATTTTAACGAGACTTTAGAAAAAAGGTTTCTAACTATTATTTTTTGCTTATCTATGTAATTTTTAATAGATAATATACCAGATAATAATAAATTCGTTATTTTTATATTTTTAATATATGTTTCATACATTTTGTTATAATTTAGGTTCTCTTATTGTTATTGTTACTATTTTTTTATGTTTTATCAATACTGATTTTTATCACTTATTTTCTTAAATAAACAAATAGCTTGATTAATTCTATTAATATCCATAATAATTTTGATAATTATATAAAATAAAAAAGATAAACAAACTCGAACACCACCCCAACTTAATTTTATATATATAACAACGTAAAACAAATTCTATAATTATTTTAAATCGTTTTATAAATAATAACAATGTAAAAAAAAAATCTTTTTAGAAAAAGATATATTTATTATTATATTATGAGAATATAGAACCTTTTCAATGAGAAACTGATTATTTAATGACGAGTTAGATTAAAAAATTCAATGGTTATGATTATGTGAATCACTATATCATTATGATACCATAAAACGTCTATCACCATTATTGTGAGTGTTAAGGAGACGACTTATCCTCTTATGCATTTATGGCTATTTTTTTTTTTTTTAACAACGGGAAGGGCAAGGGAAGAGTGGAAAATCGAACCAATGATCTCACCTTACAACGTCCATCACCTGAGTTACTAGACTATAGCTATGGCTATTAGGCCCTAGAAAATTAACTATCTTAATGGTGATAATTAATTATCGCCAATTATTTGCATGAAGAGTTGTGACTCATAGAAAATTAATCATCTTAATATTTTGAATTCATTAATTTTTTGTAGTTTTAAAAAGAGATTATATATTATAAGAATTAGAGAAACAAAAAATTACTTGTTACAATCAACAATAAGAAAGATCAAAAAGTAGATTTTTATTTCAAAATAAATTCTTTTTAAGAAAGAATTTAAAGCTGAACCCTACCCGTTCCTTTTATTTTTCCGATCACCAACTACGGCATCATGCCGTTCTTGTTCACATGTTGGTCGTCATGGACTGCCCTGGCCATGGCAACCTGTTTGCGATTGCAAGCAAACCAAAAACGACCCACTCTTACGCGGCTACAGTCATAGGATCTCCATCGCCTGAGGAGCTTTCGGTATCAAATAAGGGAGGTTTTATATCAATTCAGGTTGATCAAGAAATTTATGAGCAGCGAATTTCCTTATGCAAACATGCTTTAATTGCCCGTCTGATTTTAGCCAAGGGGGAAAAGCCTTGGAAACTCACAGAATTGAAGCTGAAATTGATGTCGATTTGGGGGCTTTCCAATCCCTGGAAATTGATCTCGCTTGGACGTGGGTATTACCATGTTATTTTGAATTCCACTATCGAAAAGAATGTAGTTTGGGGACGAGGGACTATAGTTCTTAAGCCTGGTTTGCTTCGATTGCAGCCTTGGACGGCTGATTTTGATCCTTCAGATCAAAGATCTTAAAATGCACAAATATGGGTGAGATTTTATCGTTTACCTTGGGAATATTGGCATTCAAAAATTTTGGCTTCAATAGCAAAGGGAATTGGAGTTCCTTTAAAAATAGACAATGCAACCATTAATGGTGAATTCGGTCATTATGCTCGTGTTCTAGTGGACATTGATTTTACAACTTCATTGCCTGTGAATTTGTTGATTGAACGAGTAGGCAAGAGCTTTCTTATCGAGGTCGTGTATGAAAATCTCCCATTATTCTATAATGTTTGTTCTAATCTTGGTCATGCAGCTCATAAATGTAGACAGAAGGTTAAAAATCCTACTGAATCCGTGAAGATGGCAAATGAAAAGAAAGTATGGCAGCCTAAGATGATGCAGTAGAATTTTGTTTTAGTAAAAAATGTTTTTGACCAACTTAATGATGATATTGAGACAGGTTTTGTTAATGATAAGGTCAATGGAGTTGAAGATGCCGACCCACCAAATTTGCCAATCACTGAGACAGCCTTGGTTGGTAATTTCGCATCGATTATTGCAGGTCAAGAATTTACGTTGCATGATGATGCACGCAATCAAGCACCTGAATTGGTTCATGGTGCTATTGAATTGGGACCGCATGTGACGCCCACTTCTGCACTTCCTCATACTGAGCCCCGAGATGAGGATGGTCATGCTTCGCTCCCACATGCTACTGACTTGGTTTTGCTTAATGACGAGAAGGGTTTGAAGGATACTAAGACAGCAACTTTTCCAATTAATGATGATGCAATGGTCCAACAAATTCAGGTACACTCAGCTTCATATCCTACGGACAGAGATGCTACGGATACTAATGATGATACTGAGACTGCTATTACTCATGTTCACTAAGATTTTGGCCAATAGACCGGCTTCTTTCATTGGTGATATCATTGCTCCTCCTCAGTTTGGTTTTATCAAAGGTCGCCATATTGAAGATTGCATTGCAGCTGCTTCTGAAAATGTCAATCTTCTAAACATGCGTTGTCTGGGTGGTAACATGGCAATGAAAATTAACATCCACAAAGCTTTTGATTCCATGAATTGGGATTTTATTATGGCTGTGCTTCATGGATATGGGTTTTCTGACCAATTTTGCAGTTGGGTTTTATCTATCTTCAGATCAGCTCGGATTGCTATTTTGATCAATGGCTCACCCAGGGGTTATTTCTCTTGTTCTCATGGGGTTAGACAAGGTGACCCGTTATCTCCACTCCTTTTTTGTTTAGCTGAGGATTATTTGAATTGGCATCTCATTTAGCTTTTTCAGGATTCCACTTTAGTTTCTATGTATGCTAGTTCCAAGGTTCGATGTCCTTCCCATTTTTCATATGCAGATGACATCTTTCTTTTTTGTCATGCTTCTCAGGCAAATATTCATAAGATCACTACCATTTTGGAGTCTTATGGAAATATCTCAGGTCAGAGAGTTAATTGGAACAAGTCCAACATTTATTTTGGTCGTTCTGTTTCTAATCATAGAGCTATGTTGCTGAGCTCTACTTCGGGCATGAGGAAAGCGGATCTTCCCCTTATGTACTTAGGTGTTCCCCTCTTCCAAGGAGCTCCAAAAAAAATGTTAGTTGCAAGGTTTGGCAAATAAGGTCATTGCTAAATTTGATTCTTAGTCAGGCAAGCTTCTCTCTATGGTAGGTAGAGTTGCTTTGGTTAATTTGGTGATTTATGGTTCCTTTTTACATTCATTTATGATTTATAAATGGCCAGTAGCTATGCTTAAGAATATAGAGAAAGCCATTTGGAATTTTATCTGGACTGGCTCTATTAATTCTAAGAAGTTGATCACTGTTAAGTGGGATACTTATTGTTCCCCTAAGGAGGAGGGTGGCCTTAGTTTGAAACGGTTGTCAACTCTCAATTCGGCTATGCTTTGTAAGCTAGCTTGGAAGGTTCATTGTCATCCTAGCTTTGTTTTTAATTTTCTACGTTCTAGATTTTTAAATTTTGCTCTCATGGCTAGAACTTCTCATATTTATTCCTCAGTTTGGAGCTCCATTAAGTATAGTTTTAAGGATATTTATGATAATTCTCAGTGGTTGGTTTCAACAGCTTCAAAGCTTCATTTCTGGAATGATAACTGGTTAGGATATTCCATTTCGAATAAAATTGGAATTCCTCTCGCATTTCGCAAACATTTGAAGTCTAGTATTTCTGATTTTTATTTTCAGAATTCTTGGCATCTTTCCAATGAATTTCAGCATTCTTACCCTTCCATTTATGCAGATATTAGCAGTGTTATTTTCACTCATTCAGGAGAGGATGTTTTTGTTTTTAGGCCATCTACTAATAGGCTAGTTTCTTGTAAAATTTTCTATCAGTTTTATCGCCCAAACCGTGATAAAGTGGCCTGGGGTAAAGACCTATGGAGACACTATCTCCCCTAGGCTCGTTCATTTTTAGTCTGGTAAGCAGTTCATTACAGTCTCCCAACTGATTCTATTTTATGTTCTCGAGGCATGGTTTTAGCTTCACGTTGTAGCTTGTGCGCTGAGGAATTGGAATCGCTGGACCATATGTTTTGTCATTGTCGATATGTTGTGATTCTTTGGCAGTCCTTAAGCAGTATTTTTGGCATTCATGTCGTTGTCCTAACTGATTTCACTAGTCTTTTTGAAGTGGTCTGGTTTTACAAATTCTCTCCTCAATTGAAAGCCCTTTGGAGAGCTGGAATTTTATCAGCCATCAGGTGCATTTGGTATGCAAGGAATAAGTATTTTTTCAATGACAGGTTATTGAATAACTATATTTTCAATGACAGGTTATTTACGGTTTCGCAAGCCATCCGTATGCTTTGCAGTGATATTAAAGCAACCGAGTCTTTTAAAGTCGGTAATATGAATAATTCTATGGATGAGCTGCTAATTCTTCGGCGTCTCCGCATTAGTGTGCTTCCAAGGAAAGCCCCAGTCCTTGTTTCGGTTAGCTGGTTAAAGCCGCCAGAAAACTGGATAAAAATTAACACTGATGGCGCTGCACATGGTGCACCAGGTTCAGCAGGAGCAGGTGGGATTTTTCGATATCACAGAGGGTTGGTCGTTGCTTCTTTTGCTGCTCCCCTGGATTCTGCTTTTACGTTTGAAGCGGAAATCTCTGCAGTTATTCTTGCCATGAAGAAAGCGGTTTCGATGCCTTTTACCAATTTCTGGTTGCAGAGCGACTCAGAATTGGTTGTCCATTTGCTTCACCGCAAAAGCGCTGCTGTTCCATGGAGCTTACGCCAAGATTGGGAAGCTTGTCTTCATGCTGTTGATAGTCTGAATGTTCATGTCAGTCATGTTTTCCAGGAGGGAAATGCTGTTGCTGATAGTCTTTCAGTTATTGGCATTGGTCTTCAATCCCCTCAATGGTAGGATTCATATCCCCCTCAAATTCATGATGCTATGCTTCATGATGCTTTGGGTAGGGAGCATTTCAGATTTTGCTAAGCTCTTTTGTTGTTTCTTTTGCCCTTGGTTGGTTTTAACATTTTGTATTTGTTCTTTTTAATTTTTAATAAAGGATGAAAAAGCATATGATATTGGTGCTATAGATGTGCTAGCCTAGCTAGGATGTCTTGGTGCACCGTCTGATGTTTCTTTCATCAATTTATAAAAAAAAAAAAAGATTACAAACATAAGTATTTATTCGCAATTTATTTAATTTTATTTTTATTCAAGTATAATTTGATATTAATACTATTTTGTGTTGTATCATTGCTATTAATATTATAATTTTTCTCCACATTAATAAAATACTTCTGATAGAAAATTAATAGTTATTTCTCACCAAACACCTGTAATCTAATTGTTTGATTATAAATGTTCGGTGAGATTTAAAAAAAATAGTTGATAGTTGTTTTAATCCTAACAGTTTCAAATTTCATTAATTTTAGCTATTAGATTGATTTGATTTTATTATTTCTCTTTTGAAATATATTACCTTTATTAAATATAATTAATAATAGATAACTTCATTTAAATTTAATTTATACAATTAATTTTTATAATTCATAAAAACATAAATATTAGTTTAAATTAAGACTAGTAATTAAAAAATTGTAACATTTATATCTACAAATTTTCAAATACTTTGTATTAGTAAATTTTATATTCTAAAATTCACTTTTAAATTGTTTCTAACATTTCATTATAATTTTTAATAATATAAAAATTAAAGATAATAAATAAATATTTATGACTATATACTATTATGAAACAATTTATTTAACTAAAAAATATTATAAGATACAAAATTGTTTCTGAATATTTTATATTAGTAAAATTTATATTTAAAGCTCACTTTTAAATTGTTTGTATTAATATTTTAATAATATATAAATTAAAAATAATAATTTATTGTTTATTAATATGGTACATTCTATAGTTACTCTACTTTTTACAAAGTAAGTTTTACTTATTTATAATCACTATTGGATGATAAAAACGCTTCATCTTATCGTAATAAATATAAAATAAAAACAAAATATTTAGAAAATAAAGTAACTATAGAGTATCTTATTAATTAATATATATAAAATTTTAAAATAATATATAAAACTGAAAAGTATTATATGGTATATAGAATTATACTCAACAACATGTTATATCATTAATGGTAGTTTAAGATAATAATTATTAAAGTCAACGAAATAGTACTAAACAATTTATTTTTGTTCGCTATAAGTCATATCAACATTTTGGTCAAAAAAAAAAAAGTCATATCAACATTTAAACCAAACCACCCATACTCAATGAGAAAATACATGTAACCTACTTAATTTTTTTTTTTTTTTTTTTTTGAACAACATAACCTACTTAATTACTATTCTGTGATATTCTCATTCTTTTCAGGGGAATTGTTCTCACTTCTCATTCTAATTTTGATTGCTGTAGTTTTATCTTTTAATATTTAAATATTCCATATTTTTTTATTTTTTATATTTTAATACATTTCTAACTAATATCATTATTAATTAATTAGAAAAATTGATATCAAATTAAATTTTAATTATAAATTTATTTTATGTATAATTTATGATCAATCTAACTAATTGGTTATTTTTAAAAATATTTCAAATTCGTTTTAAAATTTTTTTTATTCATACAAAAATTAAAAATACGTCTAAACTTGATCATTTGTAGTGAGTTTGTTGTAGTTAGTTGAATGCTATATCACTTTTAAAATATTTTTAATATTAAAATCATATAATGAATGGTATATCATTGAACTAACTACAATAAATCCACAATAAATCAATTTTAGATGTATTTTAAATTTGATTATGAATAAAAAGAAATAAATTTTTAAAATAAATTTAAAATATTTTAAAAATAACAAATTTGTTAGATTGATCATAAATTTATTATTAAAATTTAACTTTATATTAATGTTTTAATGGTTTCTCATAAAATAATGATAGTATTCATTAGAATAGTACTAAAGTGTAAAAAAAAAATATAAAACATGTGGTATTTAAATGTTAAAAAAAATCATAAGACTAGTTTTACCAAAAAACGAAATTACAGGGATCAAAATTGTACTTAACAAGTACACTAGGATAAGTTTTTGAACACATCAGCAAGTATTTAATTAGGTACGTCAATATCCACATAAGTTCATATAAACGATGTTAGTGATTTTAACTCTTATTTGTTGATAGCATAATTCACAGGAAACTGAATTTCATAAAAAATAGTACAGATTGAAAATATAAATGAGCTAAATTATAGGGTGGTTTTTTTCTTTATATATACTTATCCAAATTAATTATTTTCTCACTAGCTCTTATCTATTGATATTAGATGCTTTTGTATACTTACTTTTTCTAAGAGCATCGTCGTCTTTCTACCCAGTTAACTTGAGTTGTAGCTTTACTGCTGTAACACATATAAATGAATTGCTAATGACACATTACCGAACTTACTATTGCAACATCTGATTTTATATACACAAACGATACATATTCGGAGAGTACATATATAATTAATAGAATTAAAATTTTTTTAAATAAAATTTTAAATTTAAGTCTAATTTATGAAAATAAATATTGAAATTATTTTAAATCTCTTACAAAGTATATTCAATTCAAATTCCATAATATAGTCCCAACTCATGTCGCTACAAGATATAGAAAGCTCTAAGTACATAATAATAATAAGGGAAAAGATATATATGGTGGACGGCAAAAAATTACTATAAAATCTTCCCAGATAATTATGTCCCTATATTTGGGGTTAAATAGATAATTTCAAAAAAAAAAACTTGACACGTTAGCATCCACGTCATCATCGGCAATTGGAATGTGTCATTAGGTAGTTTTGTGAGATTCACGAAAAACGTTGGGAGGTTTTAAGTGACTAAATGAAAGTTTGATATTTTATTGGGAACTAGTGAAAATATTGGGTACTGTAGATGTAATTAACATTCAGCTGACATGGCTACTACTTTTTGTCAAATGATACATCAGCATCTATGTCAGCATACACGTCATCACCGGTGACCAGATTGTGTGACGAGGTATTTTTGTAAGACCCATTTCGAACACTTGACGGGTTTTGTGGGACGAAATGAAATTTGGATAGTTTAATGGAAAATTGTGATAATGTTGGGTACCGTGGATGTAATTAACCCCGACCATTACTAATCCAAATTTAGAATTAACAGAAACTATACATTCCACTTAAAGAAACTAAACCCCAAAAGAATTGCATTTTTTAAAAAAGAACCACTTTCCTGAATTCTATATCAAAGTTCAATCAATCTTTAAACAAAAGGGAAATTGATCTGATCTATCCTCAACTTTGGGCCAATTTTTAATTTAATCCTATTTTCAAAGTTGCTTCAATTTGGCCCTCCAACTTTTCGATTTGTGTCAATTCTATCCAAACAGCAATAGGCATGAAGTAGAGCTGAGGTGGCATTCCTACGTGGATTGAGAGCGTCTGACATGGCAAAAAACGTCTTACGTGGCCATCTCACATGATCAATTCTATCCTCAACTTTTCGAGTTGTGTCAAATCTATCCAGACGACAAATAAAATTTGAGATTTTTTAAAATTATGTTAATAATTCTTTAATTATGCATATAAAGACTATTTAGTTATAATTGAAAAATTAAAATTAATTGACTCAATAGTCTTTATATGCATAATTAAAGAATTATGAACATAATTTTAAAAAATCTCAAATTTTATTTGTCATCTGGATAGATTTGACACAACTCGAAAAGTTGATGATAGAATTGATCATGTGAGATGGCCACGTAAGACGTTTTATGCCATGTCAGACGCTCTCAAGCCACGTAGGAATGCCACCTCAGCTCTGCCTCATACCCATTGCCGTTTGGATAGAATTGGCACAAATCGAAAAGTTGGAGGGCCAAATTGAAGTAACTTTGAAAGTATGATTAAATTGAAATTTGGTCCAAAGTTGAGGATAGATGAGATCAATTTCCCTTAAACAAACTAATCAACCAAATGAATAATCAAAATCACTTTTTATAACTTTTTTGTTTGTTAACAATTCTCAATTCTTCAATCAAATATCATTGAGAAAATGGTACTACTTGAGAAAATGTTATGATTGAGGCATGAAAAAAAAAATAAAGAGCTTTTAATTGATTTGAGTTGGACAGTAAAACAAGACTGTAGAATCAATACATCAGTGTGTTATAAACTTTATATTAAAATCAAAAGCACACCACAAGCACTTGATTCAATGCTTTCTTGTTTTAGCATTTACTAATTTACATTACCAAAATTGTTAATTGCTAGGTACAGAGCATATCACAATATGATAATGATAAAAAAAAATCCTAATTCAGCATTTAACTTCTATGGCCTAAAATCAAAAAATAATAATTAATCTGATTTGTATCATTAGAGAGAAAATAAAAATTAAAAAAATTAATTAAAAAATAGAAAGCGAGTCGGATCTAAGCACATGTTGGTTACATCGCGGAGTTGAAGAAGACTGAGTTCATCAACATGAATGATGAATTGAACACAAGTCATCTTCTCAGAACGCATCAAATCGATAGACTAAATATTGTCTAAAAATTCATCCATTTTCTGGAGAACCAAATGGAAAATTTTAATCGAAATAAAAGTAATATGCCGCCAAAGTCTCAAAGACTGACTTGCCAAAATCTAATAAGGCATCATCGGAGTAGGAATTGGCATTGTCATCAGAGTAGAGACGGTCACACCGACTCACTCAACTCCAGTAGCAGGGTTTTGATAATTCAGAAGCGAAGAGAACTGGGAGGAAGTGGACGGAATGGCAGTTTAATTGGAGGAATAGCACCTCCAGATATAGCCGGAAGTGGTGGCGCATAACACAGGAACGCATGTGCCGGAGGAGGTATTAAAGTCGGGTTAAGGTTAGGATTGGATGGGGATGTTTTGGCTTTGGTAGAGGAAGAGAGGAGTTGGGCGGAATTAGATTGGGTTAGGTGGAGCTTATTAACATAGAAGCCGAGAATGTACCAATCAAATATGAGAGAATATGTTTTCTGTATGTATTTCTGAATACTGTTACAAGATGTATATATACATGTAAATCATGACGTAATAGAGTTATACTAAAAGAAAATAATAGGAATTATCAAACTGAATAACTGATGTACAGATAAGTGTTAACAGCCCCCCTCAAGTTGAGCCAGGAGTGGAACGAAGGCAAAGCTTGTCTCTGTGTTTTTCAAAGAGTAGTCGACCAAGAGGTTTGGTGAGAATGTCGGCTATTTGATCAGCACCCGAAATGAAGTTAACACAAAGAGCACCTTGTGTGACCTTTTCCGGAATAAAATGAAAGTCAAGTTCTATGCGTTTAGTCCTAGCATGAAACACTGGATTGTTGGTGAGGTGAATCGCACTAATATTGTCACACCACAAGGTGGCGGGTTGAGTAGGAGAGAAGCCAATTTCTAAAAGTAGAGAGTGAAGCCATAATACCTCAGCAGTAGCATTTGCAAGAGACTTGTATTCACTTTCTGTGGAGGATCGTGAGATGGTTTGTTGTTTCTTAGCCGTCCAAGATATGAGATTTTGGCCTAAGTAAACAGCATAGCCATTTGTGGATCTGCGATCATCAGGGTCGCCACCCCAGTCACTATCTGAGAAGCATTGAAGGTGCAAGGTTAAATCCGATGAGAAGAAAAGCCCAAGGTATTTGGTATGTTGGAGGTAGCACAACACTCTTTTAACCGCACTCCAGTGATCTTGACAAGGTGAGTGCATGAATTGGCATAACTTATTTACAGAAAAGTGTTAGTGATATGCACTAGGTCAATCATGTATGACCATGTTTTGACTTTATCATTTTATTAAAAAGAGGCATTTTTCATTATCATTTTATATTATGATAATTACTTGAATAGTTAATTCATTCTAAGGCCATCAAGTAT